>CM040245.1:32891446-33113595 GCA_022545495.1 Chrysanthemum lavandulifolium | reverse complement strand
TCTCATCATACCAAGAGTACGACGGAGGTAATGTCACTTTCGTAGCAATCTCAAAAGCAAAATCATTGGCAAAGGTACGATTGCTCATAACTCTAACTATTGAAAATGTTGCTCATGTGGATAGGTTAGGATTTAATCTACTTAGTATTAGCCAACTATGCGATAAAAAGTATAAAGTACTATTTGATGAAAATGGTAGTAAAATACTAAAAGATGGTATCACCATAGCTAAAGGAGTTAGGAAAAATAACATATACGTCATGAAAATAGATAAAACATATAATGACAAACTTTGCCTAACAACATTAGACGATAGCTCATCTCTTTGGCATAGACGCTTAGGTCACGCTAATATGAGACTTATACAAAACCTATCTTCAAAAGAGTTAGTTAGGAATTTGCCAAAACTAAAATATGACCAACACTTTTATGACGCTTGCAAAATTGGTAAACAAACACATAGTAGTCACAAATCTAAAAATATGGTGTCTACATCTAAGTGTCTAGAATTATTACATATGGACTTGTTTGGACCATCCGCTATAAGAAGCTATGGAGGCAACTTATACACTTTGGTCATAGTAGATGATTACTCAAGGTTTACTTGGACGTTATTTTGAAAACCAAAATGAAGCTTTTGATAAATTTGAAATACTTAGCAAGAAAATTCAAAATCTTCTAGGTGTCAAATTGTGTCGATCCGAACGGATCATGGTCGTGAATTTGACAACGAAACTCAATTTGGAAACTTTGTGATACAAATGGTATAACACATAACTTTTCCGCCCACGAACACCTCAATCAAATGGAGTAGTAGAACGAAAAATAGAACAATTCAAGAAATGAGTAGAACAATGCTTAATGAACAAAACATTCCTCAAAAGTTTTGGTGTAACGTTGACACTTCTACATATATTTTAAATAGAGTCCTAATACGTCCTTTCCTAAACAAAACACCATATGAACTTTATAAAGGTAAAAGCCAACATTAGGATATTTTAAAGTCTTTGGTTGTAAATGTTTTATTCTTAATACTAAGGATTATCTCACCAAGTTTGACCCAAAGTCTTATGAAGGTGTATTTCTTGGTTACTCTCAAACTAGTAAAGCTTACATTGTCCTAAATAAAGAAACAATGATAGTCGAGGAATCGTTGAACATAACATTTGACGAAAGTCCACCTCCCTCTAAGACATCACCTTTGGTAGATGATGACTTAGTTGAAAGTCAAATAATTGAAAGTCAAAATTAATAATAACAAGGAAGATGAACCATTAAATAAGGAAATTGTCAACATTAAAGAATCTAAAAGTCATCCATTAGAAAAGGTCATAGGAAAACTTAATCAAAGAACCTTAAGATCACAAGCTCAAAATCAAAGTAATCATTTTTGTTTTGTATCCACCATTGAACCAAAACCATAAATGAAGCAATAAAAGATGAATCATGGGTAATTGCCATGCAAGAAGAATTAAACCAATTAGTTAGAAATGATGTTTGGAAACTAGTTCCAAAACCCAAAGATCAAACTATAATTGGAACAAAATGGGTCTTTCAAACAAAATGGACGAAAATGGTATAGTATCTAGAAACAAAGCTAGGCTTGTTGCACAAGGTTATAATCAACAAGAAGGAATTGACTATGATGAAACTTATGCACCGGTAGCTAGACTTGAATCTATTAGAATATTACTTGCTTATGCATGTGCTTATGATTTTAAATTATTTCAAATGGATGTTGAAAGTGCTTTCCTTAATGGGTTTATTAACGAAGAAGTGTATGTTGCTCAACCTCCGGTTTTACCGACTTTGAGAAACCACATCATGTCTTCAAACTCAAGAAAGCATTATACGGCCTTAAACAAGCACCTAAAGCTTGGTACGACCGCCTTAAGACTTTTCTTATTGATAACAAATATACTATGGGATTAGTAGATAATACTCTTTTACTAAGAAAAGGAATCGCAAATTATTATTGTTCAAATATACGTTGATGACATTATATTCGGATCAACTTGTCAAGAACTATGTAATGATTACTCTAAAATCATGCATGACGAGTTTGAAATGAGTATGATGGGTGAGTTAAACTTCTTTCTAGGACTTCAAATTAAACAACTAGAAGATGGTATTTTCTTTAACCAATCTAAATATATAAAAGACATGCTTAAGAAATTTGGTCTTGAAGATTCCAAACCAACTAAAACACCCATGTCTTCGGACATTAAACTCACCAAGGACTAAGAAGGTGAATCCAGAGATAACACTAAATATAGAGGAATGATTGGTAGCCTACTCTATCTTACGGCTAGTAGACCCGACATTATGTTCAAGTGTTTGTCTATGTGCTCGCTTTCAAGAAAACCCAAAGGCATCACACTTAGAAGCATTAAAAGGATTTTTAGATATATTAAGGAACAACGTGTTTAGGATTATGGTATCCCAAAGGAACGGGTATAGAAACCATAGTGTATGCCGACTCGGATCATGCCGGTGATTATGTCGATAGAAAAGTACAAGTGGTATTTGCACTTTTGTTGACATTGTCTCACCTCATGGTTTGCAAAGAAGTAAACGGCTTTAGCCATCTCTACCATCAAGCCGAATACGCCTCACCGGAAAAGCATGTCAACAAGCTCTTTGGATGAAGCAAGCTCTCGAGACTACGGAATTCATCTCAATGACATTGTGATACTTTATGACAACAAAGGAGCCATCGATCTCAAAGAAGAATCCCGCTCAACATGCTCAAATAAAGCACATTGAAATCATCATCACTTTCTTGCGACAATATTCAAAAAGGAAACATTTCAATCGAGAAAGTATCCTCCAAGACAACATTGCCGACATCTTTACTAAACCTCTTAAACGAGAACCTTTTAATCTTCTTAGACTTGGTTTAGGGTTAATGGAACCAAACATGTAGGATAAACATAGCCTAAAACATTAGAATAGTCAAACCAAAACAATTTTGCCTTGTATCCGCTCTTGTAGCCACGGCACAACGACAACACGGACGGAACCAAAAATTTGGTGTCGTCTCGTCCGTGGTGTCTCTGTACAAAAGCGCTATATACATAACATCCTCTTCTCACAACCCACTTTACCAAAACGTAAAACTTAAACCAAGCTCATTATTGTCATCTTCCCACTCACTAATCATCAAGATAACATCATTGTAAGTATCCTAACTACATTTCATCTCTTAATTCGAGTCTAGGATTCTTATTTATGCACAAAACTATCACAAATCATTACATGGGGTTTTATGTATGCTTTTATACCAAATATGAATTCAATTGGCAAATTGCATAACTAGTCATTCAAATTAGGTACTACATTATCATATTGCATAAACAAATCATGTTTCCCACTAATTGATAGATAATAAATATAAGGCCTTATTCAAACAACCAAACACCCCATGTCAAAAGTTTTGAAAAGCTTCACTTGTAGGAAAACATTTTTCATTGCTAATACAAATAGAAACGTTAGAATTTTCATCACTTGCATGCTCTTGAATACTAAAGGTATTGCATAACTAATATGCACTCCGGGTATATTCAAATGTAGCCACATTGAATTAGGAGCATTTGGGTTATCTCATGGTATTTGCCAAACACTCCACTAAAACCATTTTGTGCATAAAATGAGTCGAGATAACCGCAACTCCAAATTGTTTTCATATAGGCACACACTAGAATCAAAAAGTTAAAATTGATTTTCATTTTTTAACATGTTAATTCTTGTCCTTAGGAATAACCATGGTAGCCGCAAGATTCTATGATCACAAAGACACTCTTAACTACATTCCCAAACACCACAAAACCAAAGGACTCACCAAGGAACAAGTAGAAATATTTAGGGTCTAGAATCAAGGTATTTCCATGAGGGTAGAACCATTCACCCATCCTTCCTTGAGCACACTAATCTTCGTGAAGAACTAGCCGCTATTCAATTCGATTGTCTTTTGACATTGATGAACCAATTTGTCCTAGGTTTGTGTTAGAATTCTATGCTAGTGTGACCGGTTTTAGTGATGAAGATGATGATGAATTTTGTCTTAGCTTTAGAATCAACCAAAATGACTACACCATCACCTTAAGTGAATTTGCTAGAGTATTAGGAATTCCCAACAGAGGAACTTGTGTCTACACGGATAAGTGGTCACTCACCGCCCTTGATGCAATCAACGACCGCACTTCTCCCTATCTAACCCGCTTGGCCGATAAGGATGTCATCCGTGAACACCTTTTTAACCCAAAAACGGATACAACCCGAGTAACCCGAAAGGGAAAAGAAGTAGACCGAGATCCATATGGAATGGAGCTAAATGAACTTAAGCACGAATTTAAGAAATAGGAGGAGTTACTTAGAGCAAACATCATTAGCACCATAGGGAATAGGGATCACATAAACGCTTGTCTTTGCCACATGCTCTACAACTTGTCCACCCGACAACCATTCAACTTAGCCTACTACATAGCTAGGAGAATGATTGATATTCCAACTCAAGGATCCGTCGCTCTTCCATACGGGATGCTTCTCACCCGTCTCTATAGAAACTTCGCTCCAATTCCACCAACCCCAAAAGGGATGCACCTTCACTATGATCTCATCCCTCACATCTTTGTACCTTTGAGTGATGCTCGAGTTGCTAAGACTAAAGGCAAGAGAACTAAACCTCCAACTCCTTCATCATCATCATCAAATAGCTCCGAGGATGGTCTTCCAAGCTCTCATCTCCCACCTCAAGAATATTACGCATCTCTTCCCGAGATTGAGAATGAATCAGCAGAATTCAAACAAACTAAGGGAATGTTCAAGTGCCTTGGTAGGATGATGAACAAGATTTACAAGAAGTTGGACAAATAAGGGTACTTTAAGGAGTGTTTGGAACAATGCATTATCGTTAATGTTTGATACTATTTAGTGGTTTTTATTATGTAGGATGATAATATAACTTGAAACAATGGTGTATGCTAACAATCTCATGTGGGGATAGCACAAGTATGCTATCAATTTTACCCATTTTCACTATATTGTGAAAATCAATAAGCCTTGCTCAAAATCTATGCTCCACTATGTTTAGATATGTGTTATTTACTTTTCCTAACTAGAAATGTTTAGTATAATGCTTTTGAGAAAATTTTGTGTTTCGAAATTTCCGACACCTAAAACGATATCGTCCATATTTCATTTCTCCGACGGATCGCGGCACCAAAATTTTGGTACCGTCCTTTATGTAGTTTGGTACCGCCATACACCAGACGAGCGGACTGCATTTACACCCTTTAAGGGTACCCGCTGTATGATTTTGGTGCCGTGGATTCTCCGTGTAATTTTCTCGAATTTCGACTCTTTCGTGATTCCAAATTATCTTCCATCACTTATAAATCAATCTTAACTAGTTTATATCGTTATTAGAACTAGTATCATTTACCAAAGTCTATAAGAAATCCATTTCCCACCAAAATTCAAAATTTGAAAAATCCACCCAAGGAGCCCTTTGGCATAAAGGAAGGAACTAAATTTTGGTACCTTCAAATCCATGGGTAATCAATATTAGAAATTCCACCACTAGAACACATTTATTGCATATCTTTCTTCTTCACTCCATCTTCTTTGTATGGATTGACTTGGGTGATATGACTAGCATTCAACCCACTTCCTAATCATTAGAACCTCATCTCTTCAATGGTTCAACATCAAATCAAACCATTTCTCAACACTTTCTTACCTCTATAAATTGAAAGGCTTTACCATGATCATCCTCACACCTTCTTCATTCTCACTACTATCTAGCAAATCAAACCCAAGTTAAAATGACTAAATCATCACCAAAACCTTGCAAGAAAACCGCTAGAATGAGCGTAAGGCCTTGTTGTTTTGTTCATCTTAGCTCATCATCCTAATCTTCACCACTCACCATCTCATCTCCCATTAGAGATGATACACGCCTTACTTTAGCTACACCCACTTCATCACACATTGTGATCACCACTCCACCACCAACAAAAACACCTACTTCACCTCCACCGCACCCATCCAAACATCCAAAACACCCTCACCACCTTCACCAAGGTCTCCCACTCACCCTATGGAGTTATTTTCAACTCCACCAACATCACCAAATCCTTTTCTAGAGGACTTGGAAGACTTGCCCCCAGGCCAAGTCATCCACCACCATTGCCATCCTTTGGCACCATTGAGCGAATCATTCACGAGTCACCTCGGTCATCCATTGACCCAAACGGCCAAGACCTCTCCTTTTCCACCCCATTCACAAGGATATTCATGGTCCTTTATACGGGATCATCCACTTCCTTCATCAATGTCCCCTCATATGAGGACATTCCGAGAGCATGTGGGATGACAATCCCACTAGAGAGGAGATTCAAGCCGAACTCCACAACCTCCACCAATTCAAAGCTATGGTGGATTCTCACTTAAGTGAGACAATGCAAATGCAAAGTGCTTTGCTTGCATCCATCATGACCACTCCAAACATTCCCAACACCACCAACACATCCACCATTCCACCACCACAACCTCCCCAAACTTTCTTCCTCCAAGGCATGGTTGCTCCACTTGTGAGCAACGGGTCAAACCGTGAACGGACCGGATTATGGTCCATGACTTCCACGAAGAAATGAGGTTCATTCTCAACCACATTCTTGAGCGTCTAAACGCTCTTTCCCATCCACCATCACTTTAGGATGGTTTTAGAATAGTCTTTCTTTTATTTGCTTTCTTAGGATAATTTTTATTTTCTTGTACTAGAAACACATCATTGTGTTCTCTTTTCATGATCCTTATTCATGAAATATTTTAACTAATGAATGTTGTTTATCATCTTGTTGGTGTCATTACATAGTGCTTGGTAATGCTTGTGAATGATCATTATTACTAACATTTTTTGTAGCTTTATTTTCACAATCCATGTATCTTCCCATTAAAGCACCCAATTTGGGGAGCTTTTAACAAGGGGAGATAATAAGCTCGGGCTCATTACATTCAAGATAGCCTCTTCTTTTGTTGAGACAAAAAGGGAGAAAATATAGAACTTTGCAATTATTTATATTTGACTTTTCGAAAAAGTCAAACGCATACAATTGACTTTCTAAAAGTCAAACAGAACCTCATTGATAATACTTGACTTTTCTTAAAAGGTCAAACCGCATACTTTGACTTTCCGAAAAAGTCAACATCATGCATCAACTAGTGAATTCTTTGACTTTCATAAAAAGTCAAAATTCATACACTTGCATTATCATTTCCTTTTCAAGTTCTAAAACTAATATTTTTATAACTCTTGTACAAACTTTGTTTCTTTTATAAAATAAAATTTATATTTTGTCCTCAACAAAAGGGAGATTGTTAATACAAATATCGTCATTAAACGTTATTTATATTTTGATCTTTGCCTAAGTTTTGTTAATGACAAAAGTAAATTTAATTTATAAAAGCTTAAAGCTTGTCAAGTTTATTAGATATTAAAACAAGCTTTCTCAAACAATATATTCATCATTCAAGCATTTACATTTATGATTAGTAAACATCTTGATATGACTCTAATCATTATGTATGATAATAGTTTGTAGAATGTGTTAGGTTATTAAAACCAAACACTACTTAAGCATTTTCATATTTCTATTAATAGTAATACAAACATTTGACATCATGTATTACATCATGGAGATCATTGAAGATTCCATTAGATATTTTGTGAAGATTTGTACTCTTCATATCTTGCACAATCTTACTTAGATAGAGTTGACTTTAGGCAAGATTTGATATCTTGATTCGTCGATCAAGCGGTACTAATTTGGTACACGCGGAACCCTTTTAAGGGTCCGCGGTCCGTGGACGCCTCCACGTCCAATTTGGCTATAAATAGCAATGCCAAGCCAAGTAGTTTTCATCCCTTTCCAACATACTCTCATACATATCTTCTCTAACCTTTCTAACTCGGTTTCATATCATATTAGTGATCTCTTTGTAGCAAAGAAGATCAAGTCATATTCAAGCTTCAACAAGAAGTTGGAAGTCTTGTTTGTTTAGTGTTGCATGATCTAGTGTTGATTCATACTTCATTGTTGTATCAAACCATCATAATCTTGTGAGTGTGAGTGGTTAGTATTTTAGTCCTCAAAATACATTGTGTGGGAGTAGTTGTACCTTGGAAAGAACTCGACATCTAGCTTAGTGTCGGAAATAGTGTGTTTAAGTGTAAAGGTTTTCTCCACGGTGAAAGGAGCTTGTTGACTAGTGAAGTTAAACTCTCGAAAGTGAGACTCGGGAGTGGAGTAGGCAAGGAAAAGAGTCCTTGTAGACCAACCACTATAAACAACTTGTTGTGGTTTGATCATTTCTTTCCTTATTTACTTATTACATATTGCTTGCACATTTCATTAACATACTTAAGATCAATATCAATTGATCTTTCAATAAGTTTCAAAACAAAGTTTTTAATCGGTAAACTATTCAACCCCTTCTAGTTTTCTACAAATTGCATTAATTGTTAATGTAATTTATGCCCATGATAAAAACATGCATGATTTGTCATGGATGCGTTTTTATTATATGTTTTAATTGGTTAAGTGATATACACTAATTTTTGAAAGATCTAAAATTGGGAAGACCTCAATTATAATTATTAATAATTCAATTATGTGCTATGTGGTATGTGTTTAATTTTGACTTACGCAATTGATGAATCGATGCATGTGGCTCACCTTGTACATTGATGAAAATGGTTGAAAGTCTTAATTAGACATATACATATTGATGATCTAGAATTGATTATTAATAGGATTTATCAAAAGCTTTGCATGTGGCTATTTGATATGCATGATTAATTGTTGTTATGTATTCATTGTTTATATGTTTATTTTAAATACTTGCTTGTTTGTTTTGTGTAACAAGGGTATTTTATAAGAAAAATAAACCGATATAAACAATGGTGAAACATGTTTTAAGCATAGTAATCATAATCGCTTAATCGAGTGATGTTTATGCACAAAATAGTTAGAACGGCTCACCCATTATTGACAAACTAAAAGATGGGTACAAGGTTGATAGACATTAAACCGTGACTTAAAGATGAGGGTATGTAATATGCACACGACCTAATTCTCCGCTCGCTTGTGCGTCTTAATGGAGCTACCAAGTATTCCTATATAATGTGCATAAAATCTTAAGGATGAATTAACCTTAAATTTTACGCCACTTTTGTGGTAATTATCCGAATAACTTGGGTCTTATGACTCATGCAACGAGAGGATATAGTGGTAATTAAAGGTAATTCTTTAATTGGTGTAAGTAGCCAATACATCGATTAAAGTTTGATGATGAAAAGCTTAAACATTAAAACAAGGATATAATTTTTTTAATAAAAACCTTATGCTGCGAAGATGAATGCATGATATCTTTGTACATATTTGATTTGACACAAAAAAAATCAAATTTATTACCCTTAATTTAAGTTATATGCCATCCAATGAAACGGAAACACCTGAGATTACCTTTTATTTGCGTGAGAACATGATTTAGATCGTAATCAAAGGGTAAAATATCCACGTGTCGTGAGAATGGGTATGGATGATTTTGCAGTTTCTTAAGTTGGACAACTTAATTGAGTTTTATAGTGAGAACTGGCAACTCAAGACATAAGATGGGGATAAAACATACTTACATTGCAACTGTTGTTGGAAATATGTAAATCCTATAAATCTAGAACTTACAATTTGAAAATTGGCCATTGAGGTTTGACTCGTACCATTTTGAATAATTTTATTACTAGCCGATCAACTGATGTGATGAAACTATGTCAATTTGGATCCTAGTTTTCAGTGAAAATTAAATGGTTATATGTTTATGTTCATGGGTATTTAATTTTCTTGAAAAGGTTAATTATTAAAAATACTAAAATTGAATTTTGTAATTCTTTTGAATGTATTAATGCAACATTTAACCATAAACATGGTTTAGTCTTTTATTAGTAAATTGATCCATTCTGCTTTTAAACAAATGTTTGTCGAGAATAATTTACCAAAAAGATAAACAAATTCTCTTTTCCATGGGAGAAGAATGAGACTCAATCTTATTCCTTTTCATGAATGAGAAAGGTATAATAGGAACATTTGAATTGTCTAAATTCTAATGTAACTCATAGCAATGAATTGCACTTCTTGTTTTCCATAAAGATTTCATTACCCTCATTTTATGAATGAATCCTTTTGTAACAAAGGTGACCTTTGGTTAACTGAAAAACATGTATATGAGTTACTAAATTAGAAGCTAGACTAATTACCGCAAAAATTGGCAAAAGGCAAACTAGCATAATTTATCTAGTTGTTTTCCTTTAACCTTTAAAGGTGATACATACCAGTATGGCGATGGTAGGCCTGTTAAGGAATAAATTGCATACCCAATTTTTCGAGTTAATAATATTGATGGATAACCCATCATTCATAGAGTAGAATACACCTTTTAGTACCTTAGTAATGATTATGTATGGTTCTTCAAAAGGTGTAGGAAAGTAAAAATCAAGCAAGTTGTTTTCATTGGTTATGAAACACTTAAAATATTGTCAAATCCAGTGGGAGCTTTATATTGCATTACTGAATAAGAAGTTGTTGAAATGATTTCTAATTCGTTGGAGCTACAAGCCTTATTTGCTGCGAGTAATCCAAATTATCTCTTGAATATCATGTAGATAATTACTTTCCAATTGTAGGTACTTATGTTTTAAGGATTGTCATGCGCTTCCTTACTAATTAATATAGTCCTATATCTACTAGTTATATCTATGACACAAATCATATTAATTAAATAAACAAACGTGTGTCGTGTTGTTTATATGCTACATGATGTTGTTCCATGCACAAGTGGGAGAGATCTTTATTGTGTGCAAGGTACAACACATATTAATATGATTTAAATGGATTCTCTTGACTATAAAGTAAGAGAGTAATGTTCTAATAGGAATTACACATTTAAATATGCATGATTGCCCTATTAAGAACATGTGTCAAGATGATAACAAAGACTACTTTATTTTAAATATTTATGTCATTCAATATTTAAGAAACACTTGTAGTTAAAATTTATGTTAAGTGATAACGCGAACTAGATTGTACCCCAAGGTAAAATATCCACGTGTCGTGAGAAAGAGCATGGATGATTTTTCAGTTTCTTACGTTGAACATTTCATGGAATGACGTAATTAAATGAAGTAATCTAATACTACTTTGATTTTAGGTATTCGTTGAACAACTTAAATATATGTAGTAAATATTAACTTGAAATATTAATTGAAACCCGAGGTGGTGTTCATAATTACTTTAATTGTAAATGTTTATGATTTCTTTGTAAAGTCACAAACATGAAGTCTTTTAAAGACTTACAATATAAAGTAAGACGTTAACTTGCTATGTTTTAAGACATATGCATGAAGTCAATGAGTTGATCAATGACTTAAAACGTATAGTGGGATTTTAACTGTTATGTCTTTTGACTTGGTCAAGAATCCTTGTGTTATAATGCATGCAATTGACTTGGTAATTCTATTGTGCCATTAAGTTTTACTTTATTGATAAATAGGTAAGCCAATTAGTAGATGGATATCTTAAATATTCTAAGATAATCTAACAATATTAATTCTAATGAAATACCATAGTTTTATTGTATGTTCAGTTAGAAGAATCAAAATCTATTGGCATTGTTTGATTCAAGATAACTATAGTTTCTTCCAAAAGTTATCAATGTTAGTAGATTGAGTATAGATTGAATATACTCAATAAGAATCCAACCTAGAAGATTAATAAGACACCAATTGTTTATGGAATGTGATGAATCACATTAAGTCTTATAATGAAGTTCTGTATTTGTTAAACTACTTGTAAAGTGGGTTGTAACAAGCTAATGTCAGGAACTATCAATGTTTTTTGTAATATACCAAAAGAGAAACAATGTATTGTTGCTCTACTTGCTAAACCATTTAAAAGTAATCTTTAAATTATTATAGTCAAGTGGAGTTTTGTTTAGATCTTGAAAGATTAAATTACAAAAATACACAATCTTCTAAAATGCACTAGCAAATATCATGATGAGGCTAAACATGTAAATGATAGACCTTAATATGATAGAATTGTCATTCATAGACCTGTAAGGATATCTATGATATTTAATATCTCGAGGGATATGAGTTCTTTGGATCATGGTAAGCCTCATAATCATAATGATGAATTTACTAAATGTTGAATTGTGCTAAATCAATCATACTATGAATGTAGAGATGATGTCCATAAAGATAATCAACATTAGATACTTGGTTTATCTTAATGAAGACGAGTTTCTTCAAAGGATGGAAACCCTAGTGGTTTAAATCTTTGTGTAGAAATTATGTGGACAATATAGTACATATTTAATGCATGTCTAGTGAAAATAATATTAATTATACTTAAGCAATTAACTATGATTGAATATTCTTTCTTAGATACATTAAATAGAAGTATAAAATTATAATTGTCATACTTAGCTTCATTGATATGAAATTTTGACAAAGAATATCAAAACTCTTTGTTGTGAAATTACTTTTAAGAGGATGATAAGTAATACAAAGTAGTTTTATAAATTCAAATAATCTTTGAATATGTACGAACTGCAAGAATCAATAAATGGATATATGCATGCATCTAGGAGATGATTCTTATGTTTAATATTAAATCCATGTTTGATTTAATAATTAAAATAAGATAGCTTATAAGTATTCCTGAAAGCTAGTGGGAGTATTAATTTTTATTTTCTTAAATCTTATATGTTGTATGGGCAACTACATTCCACCTAAATTAAGTTTTAGTTGGGAATGAAACTTCGTTTGTAAGATTTGGAAAGAAGTTATACAGCCTTGGAATGTATGTTTATAATTATAAACATATGTGGTAAATAAATGAGTCTAATAGAACATGATGAATACATATCTTTGACAAGATAGAATATGAATGAGATCTTAAAGTCTAACTTGAAGATTCATCATGTACATCATGTTGTGTATAAGGTTGTCGCATCATGCTTGATTACAAGATGATTTAACAACATTGTAATATTTATGTTTGGATTTAGAACTGCATTCCTCAGCCTGGAGTTGCTCCCAGATTCTATACAACAATTGTTGTGTAATTGTCATAGTCAACAAACTTGAAGTTTGAATGGCACCAAATAAATAATATTCAATGTTTATGGATATTTAAAGAGCATATTGTTGTACACATAATGCCGGTATAATTGAGATGACACTAATTCTAGTCATGGCATCCTTGATGATGACCATGTTGACTAGTTATGCTCAACTAAGAGCATAGTTGCATTATACATTAAAGGATAAAGAATACTTTAAACTTTAAAGTTTTGAAAGATGATTGTCATAAATGGTGGTTCAAAGTTGTCACGCACCTTATGGAATGATATGACAATATCAAGATATGTGTAAACACATACAAGAAGTTCTCTTATTGAATTCTTGGAAAATGTATTCTCAAAATTCCTATAGATCAAAGTTAGTTGAAATTATGCCTTGTCAACAAGTATGATTCTCATGACTGTGTGTCAAAATTCATTAACTAGTATTATCATGAACTGATCTATTTAGTATTTGGATAAAGGATGTTAAACAATTATTATTTATAATGAATTAAAGTACTTTATACGTTTAATTTCATTTACAATATTGTGTCATGTATTTTCATATTTAAATCCTTGAGTAACTTAAGTTATTCTAAATAGTCCGTTGTCGATCAATAACATGGGAATGATATTGAATTAAGACAAATCTGAGTATTAGTTAGAATATACTTGAAAGTATATTGATGCGTAGCATGACTAATTTCAGATGATATACAATGGATTGAGTATAGGAGTTATCCCAACCACATGATGGTACTTTATGGATCTTAGTCATTAAGTACATCATGAATATTTATTCTCTGACTTGAAATATCAGAGAACTATCATGGATGTAGTGCATTTCTGTGAACCAATCTAACGCTATACATAACTGGTAGTTATAAGGGTTGTTTTCAGAAGTGTTGCGAAATTTATGAATAACTGCTCGTAGTCAAAACGGGATTTGTTTCCTTCAAATTTATTTTGAAGTATAATATTGCTGGGCCCCTTGTAGCGTTCTCAAGATGTTTGCATGGCCATGCACAAGGTCTTCTGGAATATGTTCAGAAGAATTGGTAATCTTGATCAATCATATAAAGCGAGAAACATAATAGTTAATTAAGAAATGAGTGAGATCCATATTCTTATTAACATGGTATTAGAAACAAAAGGATGAATATGATGATGAATCCTCAACGCGGTTTCTCTCCGTGAAACCTTACACGAGTTGTACTGGGGCATTGGCGTGTTGCTAGACGCTAACCAATGTCATTAAATGTTTTGTAAACATATCCAAGTGGGACTGTTGTAATATGTATATATTTATAAACCGTATGTCCGGATTCGAACTCGTGATCACGAGTGATTGCACACACTAGCGAATGAGAATTAAAGTTATAATTAATGTTAATGATTACAATTAATTATTACACAAAATCCATCTAACGATCGTTAAGTATTTAACGGAAATGACTAACGACCGTTAAATGTTAAAAGGAAAGAATATATGGTGAATATTAAAATGGAAAAGATTAGGTTTCCCTTTTTCTTCCTTATATTGGCCGCCAAGGAGGGTATTACAAGCCCAAACCCTAGCTTTTTCCCTAAGTTATTGTATCACTATATAAGCAAGGTCTAGGGTAAAGGTTTAAGGTTAACTTGTGTCCACCTAATTAACCCTAGATCTCTCATTCTCTCCTCCCTTGCATTGTACGGCCGAACCCCCCTCCTCAACGGTGTTTTAGTTTTGTTTTTCTTATAAAACAAGGGTTTGTGTTAGATCTAGCAATCTCTGTGATTCCTAGTTAATTCGTGTGTACAAAACTGTAGTGGTAAGACATTATTCTTACACCAATTTGGTTTGAGTTGTAAAATGGTAAGGGACAACTTTTTAAACCACTCCATCATCTTTGTTGAAGAGATCTAACCAATTGCAAGAGGTATGTTACGCATTTATGTTTTTAGTTAATTAATTGCTATTATATTCCTAAGTCTTCCGTTGTGTACTCTGTGGTGTCATACATGTTATTATTGTTTCTCAAGTTTAATAACCTCAACAACCGCATCAATCGCGAACACAAGGATTGATTGGAAGGAGACACCTGAGGCTCATGTACTCAAGGCTGACGTACACGGGCTTAGAAAGGAAGAGGTCAAGGTGGAGGTTGAGGAAGGAAGGGTGTTGCAGATAAGTGGTGAGAGAAGTAAGGAGAATGAAGAGAATAATGCTAAGTGGCATAGAGTTGAAAGGAGATCTGGTAAGTTTATTAGGAGGTTTAGGTTGCGTGAGAATGTGAAAATGGAGGAAGTTAAGGCGGTTATGGAGAACGGTGTGCTGACTGTGACCGTGACAAAAGTAGAAGAGAAGAAGGAGGTGAGTGCAATTGATATTGCGGGATAAAATCTTTGTTGCAATTTGAGTAGTTACTATTGTAATAATAAATGTAAGTGTTGTGTTTTCGAAGGTGCTGTGTGGAATTATGTATTGTATCCTTGTTATGACATTGTGATAATGTAAATCCTCCCCCAACAGTGTATTTGTGATAATGTATTTGTACTTGTGCTAATTTTCATCATATGTAGTATGTACCACTTGGCAAACACTGTTTTGAAAACCAAACCCGTCGGTGGCTTGAAAGTTTGGCCAAACCCTACATTAGTGAACCGATCAAACTTGTTAAAACCATAAACCACAACCGTCAAACAAACAGGATCAGAATTTTCAAACCGAGTCTCGGTGGAAAATTGTTATTTTCCGCAAACTCACCGGCAATTTGTAAACTTGCATAGCATTATTTTTAGGAAACTATGAATGATAGTTTTATTTTTTCATACAATGATGTAGGTAATATGATGAATCAATCATTTTTAATCCTCAAAGTGATTGAGCTTTTCAAATTACTGCTAGTTAGCATCAAAACACATCTGTAATATCCAATGTAAGTCACGGGTGCAAATATTGCTGTCAAAATCTGGCAGCCGGTTTAACAATCCGGTCCGATTGGTTGTCTGGTTGAACCAAGAACCTTTTGGTCGTTCGTTGTGATTATCGGTTTGGTTTTTAAAATCTTGTTTTCGACTCATCTATTTGAGAGTTGCAACTTTACGCCGTCGGTTAAAACTTCATTACCAAGAAGAAAACAATATTCACAGTCGCAACTAGTAGCACAGCCTATGGAGTTCAGCTCATTAATGGTAGGTAAAAGCCCATTACACAAAACATATAACCCATCCCATTATACCGTTTATTTCTTGTATTTAAATAAATTTAGAGGTACAAATTAACAACAAAAACCGCTATAGCACGATTAAACACTTGATATGGTATTCATAAGGCGTTTCGGCTCCTCTCTTCCCGGGGTCCCAGGTTCGAGTCCTGGCAGCGGTAATTTTTTTTCCTTAAAGCAGTAAATTTTTTATTTTATTTTATTTTATTTACTTAAAGGGGTATTTTTTATTCCTTTTTTAAGCTAAATTCTATTATTATATTTCTGTAAAAAAACTTATTGCTCAAGAGTACCTTTACTCAAACGAAAGTGATAAATTTAACCGTGTCTCTAAACACTATATTGATCGTCTCTATAAACATTATATTTAACCGTCTCTCTAAACATTATATTGATCGTCTCTAAACAAGTGTACAACGTCATGATAACTTAATACGAAAAAACTTGCACATTTGGATGCTAGGCTGCTAGCAAAGCCCTCTCGAGAACCCATGTTATCACCTTTTGCTTTTTGTGTAAATCAACTTTTTTGGCGAAATTTTTTTTGAGTTACAACATATCAAAGGCTCAGAAAATAAGTTTCGCGATTGGGAGATCATTTTTGTATGTCAAATCTTTTATGTTAGACATTTAATTAGCGAACAACTAATCCAAATTAAAGTGGCTAGATTATAGTAGTTGTTGATACAAAAGTTGGGCGTTCCTTGTTTGGACTCCGATTCCGTATCAATTGGATCTTAATGCTTGAGACCTGCGCACTAAGAAAGCGAGAAAACACCGTTAGCTTACTGGTGGGATTGTCTCCCACGATTATCCTCCGCGTGAGAGTAAGTAATCGGTTTTAGGGTATAGTTGAGAGTTAGGGTTTTGAGATCGTACCTTTAATGAGGGCTGGGATGCCCTTTATATACACACGAAACCCTTATTGAATTCGTGTTCCTCAAGATTTGGCGTATCCCGCCTAAGTCGGTTGTTAAGCGTTTATCTCCAAAAATAAGAGATATCCGATATCGTATGCCATAAATAACTTTGAGTTTGGGCCTTCGTGAGCCCAAAATGTTACCGGTTTAGCCCATTCGTACTGGGCTCGCTCGTAGCGGTTATTGGTCGGGTTCGTGACCCGACTGCGTAATATACGTCATCATGTCCCCAGGCCTAGTATGCGCTTGGGACTACTGCGGATGCTAGACTAATAGCTATGTACCATAAATTCGTTGAAGCGTAGCGGAGAAGCTAAAAAAGTTTCTCGCCTTAAAGAATACATGTTGAATCTAGTCAAAATATTTCAAATGCACACCTTGTAATTCGTGGGAAAGTAACTTAAAATGTGTCATGTCAACACATCCTATCCACATGTTGAGAGATAGTGGGATCCACGTG
Organism: Chrysanthemum lavandulifolium; assembly: GCA_022545495.1. Lineage (NCBI taxonomy): Eukaryota > Viridiplantae > Streptophyta > Magnoliopsida > Asterales > Asteraceae > Chrysanthemum > Chrysanthemum lavandulifolium. The sequence continues at coordinate 33,095,821 of CM040245.1, read as the reverse complement.
TCGATCATCGCGTGGATGTAAAAACCTATATAACCTTCCGCCCCCTTATTACTGTGATTATCACAAGAATAATCATTTCCGCCATTGTTAAAAAAGCTCCAAACTTTCAACCAAGAAACCCTTCATATTTCAAAGGTAACCGCGCGTGCACCGTTAAAAACTGTACCATGGTCCGTGGTTTGGCTGATTTTACCTCTGACATTACCGAGGACGAACTTCGCGAGTTCACCTCGGATTTTTATATTCCGATGGCGCTGCATCCGGTAGTTCCAGATGCGCAGGCATCAATAGCCGACTTCCCCGAAGGGAAAGTAGGGGTATACACATGTTTTATCAAGTTCGCGAATCAACGTGTGCCCATATCCTTATTCTTGTGCGACGTGTTAAATTATTATCATCTACACATATCACCGGTGCCAGATAGGTGCGGCAAAAATAAAAACTTTGAGGTTAATTGCCGCTATTGGTGATTAACCCTACTATCTACCTTCTTGCGCGCTTTACCACACAACGTGGTCAAACGGGTGGGTGATATTCGCTAAGCGCGCAGGAGGCCGCAATGTTACATCGATAAACCGGGCGTGCTTAGAACGGAGGGAAAAAATTTACGGGTTGATAAGGTGTATTTTCGTGACTTGACTTCTATACCCAAGGTTCATTACCAACGGATGGCGCCCCCACGAACCTATAGCGGAGGATGCGGAAACGATAAACACCAATCTTCTTCCTATCAATTCCTACCCGAGGAATTTTTGGTGCGTATGGGCATCATTCGTAACTACGTTGGTAGACCTGATAAGGTACCTATCTTCTTAGACGCGGATGGCCAGGGTGGGTGCTCATCCTTTCGCATTCCTTTGCTTTTTAATGTGAGCCTTTCTTTTCATCTTTGTACTTTTTGTAACCTGTTCGTTGTTTGTCTTACATTGCGAGAGATGGATCTATTCGAGTCGCATTGGCGAAGCCGCACGAAATTACTATGGGAGCGCCGTTGAGAGGGGAAGAGCCCATTCTAGAAGCTACTACATGGGCGTACCTAGAAATGAAGTTGGGAGGCGGGAGTAGTTCCCCGTCACCGGAGGCGACCCTACAAAGCATGCCTAGCCCATAGTACCTTCCCGTTAGTGGAGCCATGGCACATAGATGTGGCGGAAAGCAAGGAAGAGGAGGAGGCGTTAAATATTGAAGCGCAAGAGGCGCTTGGTGGCGATGGCGCAAGCGCATCCAGGAAGAGACGTCCTGTCATACTTGACGTGGAGTCGTCATCGAGTGATGTTGCATCGCCCCTTCGCCTAATACAACTGCTCCCAGAAGTATTGTTTTCAAAGCCCTTATCGCATTCCCTGTTTTTGTAATGAAACAATCGCTAATTCTCTTTTTTGCGTGCAGTATTGAACACTCTAGGGAGTCGCCCCCTAAGGCTAGTCTTGTGCGCGCTGAATCTTCTGAACCAAAGAGCCAAGGCACTGAGCCCTTGGTATCTGGGGACGCGCCAATGGATCAGCTTGTTGAAGATCTGGTGTTGGCTGCTGCGCACCAAACTACGTTGGTTGTGCAGCTAAAGGAAATGTATTCTGGAGAAAGTAGCCAGAGCGCACAAAAGGACCAATAGATTGTGCATCTGGAGGCACGTTTGGTCAGTGCTCGGGCTGAAGCAGAGGCAATGAGCTCGTATGCCCAAAGACTTGTTGAAGAAAAGATGTCATTGCTGAGCCAAATAAGTCAGGAGCGTACTGCATCAGTGGATTACAAGGCTTCATGTCTCTGGGCGTTGAAATATCTGGAAAAGGGGAAGGAAGAGTTGTTCTCTCAGTTAGGGGATTTTGGTGCAACGTGGAAGCTCATTGGAAGAGCAAGAGATGAAGTTGCGCAAGCTCAAGATTGAGTATGATGAGGAGCCGATCCCCACCAGGTCAATGATTGCTTAGCGGTGGCTTATCTACCACGGTGCGCACCTTACGCCTCGCACCCTAGAATCTCGAAGGTAGTAGATGCATTTGGAGGGGTTGTGCGGTGTCTTGTTTGGTGCGTGGTAAGGTAGAAGCTATAGTGGAGCTCTATGAGGGTGGTCTACTGAAAGTTCCTGCTGATAAGGTGACTGGTTATAATGAGCGCGCGTATAATGATCTGGTTTCCGTAATGGAGAAGGTGAAGCTATTCGAGCTTCCTTTGATTATGAGTTGAGCGACTGTGATTATCCCATAGGGGTAATTATGGAGGGACTAACCTTGGCCCGCCATCGCGTCGAAAATGAGGCGCGATCCGATTATTATTTGAAGCCTGATGAGTCCCAGCTGCTGGTACCTATTTTTGCTCGCCCCCGCGACATCTTGAATCCTTTCACACTGGAGAAGGAAGTCCCTTTAGAGGAATGCTTGGAAGCTCATGCTACGAGACTTGCCCAAAAGAAAGGTGTTAAAGGCAAGGCCATTTTGTGTAGTATTGGCGCATCGCATCTTCCTAGGTCTGACAGGGTACCTGTTAGTGTTGCCACGGCATCTCGCCAAGACTCTGATTTGTTAAAGAAGCTAAAGGAGGCTGGAGACGTTGCACGCCATGTGGAAGGGTCATCTCTTAGGCGTTGTAATAGCGTGTAGGTTATATATGCGTTGTAAATATTGTTTTGTAAGAACTCATGGTCCTTAATGAAATATCCCTTTTGTTGAATGCGTGTGAATGTGGTTGTGACTTATAATGTTTGTACTTAGTTATCTATCTTTGCATAAAAAACATACTTATCGTCTAAGAAGCAAACTATTACATAAATGCAACTAATATGTGGAGTTCATAATCATGTATGAACTATCATACTTATAATGTCTAAGTATTTTTAACATAATCGTGTATGGTGTGATATGCAGCGTACTGTAAATATCATAGTAAGGAGCCAAGAGTCTTGATTCCTGGTTTTGTTAAACGCGCATAGTATGCATTGTTGCGCATCCGTCATGGAATGCGCATTGAACTTATTCCAACGTCTTGAAAATAAGGTGTTTAACAAGGATGTATGATCCGATGTTGATGGGTTTGTAACCCTCTTACTCAACGAGTTGTTTAGTAGGTTTACTCATCCTTTTTACCATCGTGGGTATAGAAGGTGCATGCACGCCATGTAGGCAAAAGATAATAAAACAACAGTGTTAAGATATGAATAATATGTAAATAAAAAATTGAAATGTGTCACGGAGTTAGCTAGAAACCGCGACTTTTTATTAATACTTACAAGTTTTTGTAAAGAAAAAAGACATTTGCCTAAGTAAAACAGAATGTAAATACGCGGATAGTTATTGGGCATTATACTAAAGTACGGGAGTATCCGTGTGTTGGGCCGTAGCCGTTCTTATAGGTAGCAACGCTTGAGATTGCAGATGTTCCATGTGCGTGGTAGCTTGCGTCCATCCATATCTCGCAGCTTGTACGCGCCTTTTCCTAATGCTTCAATGACCTCATAAGGTCCTTCCCACTTCGGTCTAAGTTTTCCTATATCCTCTCGCATGGCTCGCATCATTGGCGCGATATACGAACTCCCCGGTCCGAATGAGACGCCTTGCACTTTAGCATCGTAGTATCCCTTCATTTTGACTTAGCTCGCTTCACATATGGTCGCGCCGCACCTTTCTTCCAACAGTCCAAGTCAATACGTCGTTCATCGTCATTGGTTGTAACATTAACCCGGTAGTGCGAATAGTTGGCATTCCAATTTCGGTGGTATGACGGCTTCGTCCCATAGACAAGAGAGAATGGGTGTCTTCCATGCTAATTTTGATTGAAGTGCGGTGCGCCTACAAAACATGCGATAGTTCCTCCACCCACCTCCCTTTTGCTTATCAGCGTGCCTTAATTCCTTCACCTGCACTTGATTTGCACGCTCGACTAAGCCGTTGGTTTGCGAGGAGTTTAACCGACGCGAAGTCTTTGTGTAATATTTAGCTTTTTGCACCATTCCTTGAAAGTCACAGAATTGTTTTCCGTTGTCTGAGATGATTTCCCCAGGTAATATGAAACAGCATACAATATTGTCTCAAACAAACCGTTTTACCTGATTTCCTGTGATTGTTACGACCGCCTTTGCTTCAATCCACTTGGTGAAATAGTCTATAGCTACTATGAGGAATTTCAATCCTCCTGCTGCAACAGGGAAGGGACCTGCAATGTCGATACCCCACTTATAGAATAGCCGTGGCGATGTAATAGGTGTTAGTTCCTGATGTGGTTTGTGTGGAACGGGTCTATGAACTTGGCAGTCGCCACACTTTCTTATTAAATCCTGCGCATCACGGTGCATTACAGGCCAGTAGTATCCTGACCGTAAAGCGCGCGCCACAACGGACCGTGGTCCTGAGTGCATACTACATGAACCAGCGTGGATCTCCCGGAGTACGTAATCTGCTTGAAGGGGTCCTACACATCGAATCCATGGTTGTAGAAATGAGCGCCTATATCGTACACCGTTCCGAAGTTCAAACTTCTGTGATGTGCGCCATACTCGTCGGGCTTCCTTCTGTTCTTGGGGCAATACGCCCTCATTTATAAATTCAATGATTGGGGTCATCCACGTAGGACCTTGTTCCTCTATCACTGTGGATATCTCCATCTCCGAGATTGACTTGCTCTTCAGAGTTTCCACCAATACTTGTTTTGATAGGTGCGCAAAGCTTGTAGATGTAATCTTGCTTAGTGTATCTGCCTTTCTGTTTTCCCCTCTAGGAACTTGTTTGATGGTAAACCTGTCAAAGCCGGGAGTCACATTTTCTTCCAGGTTGCGTATGCCCATTTGAGTTGCAATGCGTAATCCAGTGATCAGGGTTTCATATTCTGCCTCGTTGTTTGTGGCTATGAATTCAAAACGCAGTGCGTAAGTGAATTCCATTCCTTCTGGACTTGTGAGGATAAGGCCTGCGCCAGACCCATCTACGCATGAAATCCATGGTTCTTGTAGTTCAACCTGCTTGTGAAGGTGCGTCATCGGTGTCGGTTTCTTGATGATGAATTCGTGAGTATCGCCTCAACCGCGATGACGTGGTGCAGGAAATGTTATGCCCACCTAGCGATACACTCCACGTCAGCGCCCGGCGCGTCAGGTTTGGAGATAATTTGTTTGATAGGCTGGTCTGTAATCACCGCTATTGGATGCGCCTGGAAGTACCTGTGTAGCCGTTTGGCGGCGAATACTGAGGCTAGGACTAACTTTTCCATTGCACTGTAGTTAATCTCTGTTTTCTTGAGTGCTTTGCTTACAAAATACACCGGTGTTTGTACTGAATTCCTGTCTATTAGTAGCACCGCGCTACGGCTCCATGGGTTGCTGACAAATACATAATTAATTCCTCCCCTGGGTGAGGCGAAACTAGCATGGGGAGTGCTGCTAAATGCTATTTAAGTTGTATGAAAGCTTTTTCTGCTTCCGTAGTCCAGCGAAAGTCTCCCTTTTTTGTACACTTCTTGAGTGTTTTGAAGAGAGGGAGTGACTTGTCTGCTGATTTGGACAAGAATCTATTCAAACCGCCGCTTTTCCGTTCGGAGATTGGACTTCTTTCAACGTGCGTGGTGAAGGAAGTTGGATGATGACCTTCATTTTTCTCGACACGGTTTGATGCCATCGGGTTCTATCAGATATCCGAGGAACATGCCTTCCGTAGCGCAAAAGTGCATTTCTTAGGATTTAACTTCATATTGATCTTTTAGTGTCTTAAATGTTTCCTCGATGTCGCACCAATTCATCTTCCTTATGGCTTTTTATTACAAGGTCGTCGACATAAACCTCTAGGTTGCGGCCCACCTGTCCTTCAAATGCGTTATCAACCAATCGCTGGTAGGTGCCACCTGCGTTCCTTAGGCCAAAGGGCATCTTAGTATAACAATAAACGCCTTGGCTTGTATGGAAGGCCATTTTTTCCTCATCTTCTTTAGCCATCTGGATTTGGTGATATCCTTTGTATGCGTCTAGGAAGCATTTAAGTGGGTATCCACACAAAGATTCTACCTTCCAGTCTATCTCCGGTAGCGGGTAGTAGTCTTGTGGTCATGCCTTGTTGAGATATGTGAAGTCAACGCACATCCTCCGGCTACCATCGCTCTTCTTGACCATCTTTGGGTTGGAAAGCCGAATGGTAGTAGACCTCCGCATGGTACCGCATCCACAAGTTTATGTACCGCGAATTGCTCGTGCGCCCGGAGCTCGGCCACGCGCATTATTCGGGAGTATCCTTGTCGGATTCTCAACTTGTGTTCGTAATTGAGCGTGGTACATCGCTCATGTGCTTTGGTTCCCATGCGAAGATATCCGTGTTCTTTTGCAAGAGCGCGCACATACCGCCTGCCGTTATCGATAGGGATCCCGATCGATACTTCTTGCTTTGGGTAGTCGGGATGAATTGCAACCTTGTGTTTGGCACTTTAGTTGCGTGTACTGCTCGGAATGGGTGCGATCTCACATGTAATCGTGTTACATTCTCCTCGGTGGTATGGTGGTATTGTAAAGAGTAACAATACCTCCCTCCACTAGGAACTTAAGCATCCCATGTGTTGTAGACGATACTGCGCATATAGCTGATATCCCTGGTCTTCCAATAATGTCATTGTATGGCGAAGGGGATTTGATTACCATAAAGGTCATCCAGGCTGTCGTCGAGTGCTCCTTATTACCCACATTGACTAGCAGGCGTATTTGCCCAATGGACCATATTTTTTTGCCTGTAAAACCAGTTAATGACGTTGTGGCCGGGCTTAGTTGGCTGCGTATCTCAGGTCGCAGTGGCTTGAAACAATGTTCATACATTATATCCGCGGACGCTCCTCCATCAACATACATGCGGTGGATATCATGGACCCCTGCGTTGATTTCAATGGTAAGTGGCTCCACCACTGCGTTGTTCGCAGCCAAGGTGGGGAAAGATATTTCGCTTCCATGGGAAAACTTATGGCTGATCTTCGGCCTAGTCTTCCGCTGCCATGATTGTATCATGTATATGGTATCAGCCTTATCCTTGGGTACTTCTTTCTTATTTCCAGTCTTTTGCTTATCCTTCCCCTCCTTGATGTTTTTAACCAAATGGTCCAATCTGCCTTCTTTTACCAGTTTATCAATGAATTGACGCAGCTGGACACACTCGTTGGTGGTGTGACCCTTCTACCCATGATAGTCGCAGTATCCACTTCCCACGCGCCGATCCTCTAGGGTGCGCATTGGTGGGGGCCTTGGGAAATTCGCGCCTTCCGTCGCGAATATCTCCTTTGGAGTCTTGGTCAGCGGGGTATATCTGTCATTATCACGTCCATTTCCCTGGACGTGATAGTTTCTGTTTCGGTTGTTACTCTAGTCAGTGGATTGTCTTCGAGGCTGTTCTTGTGACCTATAGTTTGAGTAACCTTTCTTACTGTACGCCGCGGCAGCTTCTCCTAGGATAAAGGACCTTGTGCGCTTCATAAGTTCATCAAAGGTTTAGGGGACTCTGTCTTTTAGCCTTTTAATGAGTTAGGGTTTTGATCCCTTTCATGAACCCCGAGATTTTAGTATTTTGGGGTATGCCTTGACATGTATGCACTCATCTTTGTAGCGCCCACATAAGCGCTTGTAGATTCTCGGCGTTGTTTTATCCTGGCGAGTTTGACAGGGGTTTTAGCGCACTTCATCCTTTGGGTGAAGTTCGCAAACGCCCGCAACTCTTCAAAGCCATCAATGCTTCGTGGAAGCTTACTAAACAAGTTTGGGCGTTTCCACTAATGTGGAATTGAACATGTGGCACCACACAGTGTGGCCAATTTTCGATGGTAGTCACGATTCGAAAATTTTTGGTGATCGTCGGGATCATCTGCTCCATCATATGTTTTCATGTTGGAGGGCATGCGCTTCTTTTATTTTATGAGAAATCGATGCGCGAGTGAACGCATCCACCTTTGGCGGCAGGTGGAAGAGACATATCTTCATCCTCCGGTCGCGATATCTTCCCTGGACTTTCAAAGTGTCCGGGTTCGATGTCCTTGTTGTCCGAGGAATCACCAGAGAATGAGCTTTCCTTTTCGGGTTGTGCCGACCATCCGAGGAGTCACCGAGGAGAGCTTCCTCACTTTCGCGCTTGCGCGCCCCGTCTCTAATCGAGTTTGAAGAGCTTCCACTGGGAGTCTTGGTTGTCCTAGTGCATCATGAACCTTGCGGCTACCTAGCCTAGCGTGGACATTCGTACGCCATCCGTCCTCTTCGTGTTCTTCCAGATGTTGCAGGTCAGTTGCTTCATCATTCTCAACTCTCCTCCCAATCCTGGTAATCACTGGGGGGGGGCGACTATCCTTCCCGCACCTTTCCTTATGATGACGTGATGGGGATGCCTTATACTCTGTATTGAAGTTTAGTCATGCTTTTAAGTTCTGACTCAACCTCTTTTTTACCTCCTCTTGCATGAGGGCAACCAAGGTTTCGTAGTTTTGAGACACGAAGTCACTTGGCGCTAGTTTAGGCGCGACTCCTTCTAGCGCGAGGGTGTCTGTTTCCATATCTGGACTCCTATTTCGGAGAGGTGCGCCTGGTGTTTTTGTGAGGTCATTTTCTTGTACCGACTGCAGGGGAGTGGTAAAAGGGTTGCGCAGTGGATCTTCTACATTGTTTGTTGGCGTAGCGGTATGGGTTGTCCCCGTGCGTTGTTCCACTGCTGGGAAGACCAGGTCTAGGCCTGACCCTTGGTTTCTAGCCACACTGGTTGTTCCAGAGGCTTGCTTAGAGGCCGATCCACTCTGCTGCTTCTTCTCTTGTTGGACACCATGCGATCACTGACTTAGGTTTCCTTGCTTCGTCATTCTTGTTCTTAGTGATTGGTCCCACGGATGGCGCCACTTGTTGATAGAAAATTTGGGTATTCCTTGTTTGGACTCCGGTTCCCGTATCAATTGGATCTTAATGCTTGAGACCTGCGCACTAAGAAAACAGAAAACACCGTTAGGCTTACCGTGGGATTGTCTCCCACAATTATCCTCCGGCGTGAAAGTAAGTAATCGGTTTTAGGGTATAGTTGAGAGTTAGGGTTTTGAGATCGTACCTTTAATAAGGACTGCGATGCCCTTTATATACACACGAAACCCTTATTGAATTCGTGTTCCTCAAGACTCGGCGTATCCCACCTAAGTTGGTCGTTAAGCGTTTATCTCCAAAAATAAGAGATATCCGATATCGTATGCCATAAATAACTTTGAATTTGGGCCTTCGTGAGCCCAAATGCTAGATTTAGCCCGGTCATCTTGGGCTCGCTAATGTGATTATTGGTCGGGTTCGTGACCCATCGCAGACTATACGTCATCGAGTAATAAACTTAACACTTCACAAAATGTCTAGATTATAGTGTTTTATTATCTCTTGGAGGATGGCATATTGTGTTTTATAAATAAGAATAATTATAATCCATAATCTTTACACAAAATGTGAATCGTTTTATGCATGACAGTCTATGCTCACAAGCAGAACATAATTCAAAATGATAGTCACATACCACCAATAAATCCCCAATTACCAAAATCAAATGACTGCAGCGACAATATTGTTAATTGATAAGGTTTTAAAAGGTACCTTTTGAGGGGTCATTTAAGCCCTTATTCGATCACTTTATATCCGTTATTGCTTAATATCGTTCCTTTTCACTTTTAGGTCTCTTGAAGGCAAAATTCTAGGGTTGGAATGATGCTTATTTGGACGAAAAGTTGCGAATATCTGAAGAAAATGGCCAAAGTCGAATCGAGACACTCCAAAATGATTGAAACATAAAGGCTTTTGGGGGTCATTTAAGCCCATTCGATGCATATCTGCGACGCCGTCGGTGAAGGCAAAATTTTGCGACGGCTCGAATATATGAGGAAAAATTGCATGTTTTCAAGGGACGACGTCGCGGTTCTAAAGGAATAGGCCGTCGTTACTCGGGACGGCCTAGATGCGTTACAAGACGGCGTAGATGAAGGGACGGGCGTCACGGTCATAAGGTGGACGCCGTCGAAAGGTTTACGTGGCCAAGACGAAACCCTAATGATGGCGACACGGCGGCCATTTAAACATAAGGTGACGCCGTCGCAGATGTAATCTTATATATAGAATCCGAATTTTTCGGTTTAAGTGTAGTCTTTTGGGTAAAACCTAAAACCGAACCAAGGCTTTCTTGTGCGGTATTTTAGGGTTCTAAACCCTATTATACATCAAGCTAAGTATTTACTTCATTAATTTAATTATGTCTTTGATTATTTGTGTGTATGCTTGCATGTTCTCCATGTCCCGCTAATTTATTTGTGTGTTTGCTTAGGGAATATGAAACTTAATTATTGAATATTGATTGGTTGATACTTATCTTAGTTGACTAATGATCTAGAGTGCGCTAGATTATTCGTTGTGTACTTAATGCTTGAAATTTCTTTGTGAACTTTAGAATATAATTATCTAGGTAATTGTAGGATAAAGTATTCAAGGACAACCGTAGAGTGGCGTCTATAAATCACTAGAGGATTTGTAAACAAGACCCTTTGGTAGTTTCAAAGAGTTAGGAAATAAGCACGCCTATAGCCTTAGAATCACAACGCAACTAGGAATAAGGACGTGACAAATCAACCATCAATAGGAGATAATTAAGGAGTAGTAAAACCTAAGTAAACACATCTTTAAACTATCATACAGTACACATCAATTAGACATAGACTATCACAACCTTAGCTTAGATAATTAGATAATAGTAGAGTAATCGGTAGCAATACCAACCCCCAAATCCAATACCGAGATTCGTACCTTTTCCATTTCTAAAAATATAAAAGATAAAAATAATCTTCCTCAACCTCAACCTTAGCGTAGTAACTTCTCACTAGCATTCCTATTCCCCAGAGAGCGATATCAATACCGTGGCTTACCCTAATTACTACACTACAACGATTAGGTTCCTTTGCCTGGGTGTTATAAAACTTGCTCGAAGAAAAGGAAGTTTCCTTGACCCCGAAGCGCGTGTGGCGTTATCAAGTTTTGGCGCGCTGTCGGGAATAGAATAGCTAGTTAGTAGTCCACCTCGTTTAGGTTTCTTTGCTTGATTCATATCAAGTAAATTTTTTCTCATTTTTAGCTTTCTCTTAGTCTATCCCCCTTCTTCGTGACCTTTGTTCGTAACACCCATCACTTTTCACCATGGAAGGTGATAACCAACAACCACGTCTTCATACCAACCCCCTTAAGCAACTTAGAACCCGCAGTTCCACCAAAACTCTTTTTGAACCATTTGCAGAACCAGAAAGAGAACTTAACAAGCGAAGAAATGCTCTCCGCAATTCAGAACATCAAGGTACTTCCATCAATTTTGATGAAGTCACGTCTGATGAAGAGTCACCTCATTCCCCACAATCCCCTGAAACCACCGTCGTTGACAATCGGAGTCAAAATGGCGAGGAAGTTCCTGCCACTCCAGCCAACGGATCCACAAATCCTCTAAAGCGAAAACCCTCGGGAATACTCTTTCCCTCGCATCTGGATTCACCAGTGCCATTGTCTATCCTTCGGAACAAGTCAATGAGATATTGCATGCGTCTGACATTTGGTTAATCCAAAAGGCATGTCAATTCCACGGATCCCACAGCGAAAACCCAATCCACCATGTCAAACAGTTTTTAAAAATCGTTGATGCTATCTACACCGACGGAGCGTCTAAGGAGACATCTAGACTCCGGTTTTTCCCATTTTCTCTTCAAGGGCAAGCCAAGGAATGGTTCGATAAGCTCCCTCCAAGGTCTATTTTCACATGGGAACAACTCTCAACCAAGTTCACAAAAAAGTTCTTTCCCCCTGGAAGAATTGCAGCAGTTAGGAGCAAAATTCTGCACTTCCATCAAACAGATGATGAATCTATCACCGACTCCTGGAGTCGTTATAAAGATCTTATTCAGCAAGCTCCACACCACGGTATCGACCTCTGGTTGCTTGTTCAAATCTTTTACGACAATGTCTCCCGGAAGGATCAAAAAGGGATTGATTTCTCAACTGGCCGAAGAATAGCGAACATCACTGCGGAAGAAGGGTGGAACCAAATTGAGGAATACATTCAATACCAGGACAGCCATTGGGACAAACCAACAAATGCGTTAAGCATCTCTACTTTCTCAAGTAAAGAGCTATCCTTCGATGATCGGATCGAGAAAGCACAAAAGAAGTTAGCTTATCTCAATAGATCACCTGAACCAAAAAGGCTAATTAACCCATACCTCATATGTGACGTTTGTGGGCGCCACGAGAGAGCGATGAATGCGATGGCGCCTCCAAGAGGCGTGCTTCTTTCTAGTCATGACATCTATGATGACCCCTCACTCCTCACGTTCTATCAAAGCGATGAATGTGATCCTTGGGGCAATCTAGAATGGAAAAGCGAAGGAAGGAAGGATCGAATACTCCACCGTGACCTCTTTGAAGAAGAACTGGAAGTTTACCATGGAAGGAACACACTCTTAAAAGGTCTTGGGAGTTTATCCAGAGCGACAAGTGAATTAGAAAGTCAATTCACCTACCTTCACGAAAGAATAGGTGGATCGTGACCCTCACGATCCCACTTGCGCAATTACCACTCGATCAGGAACCACTACCAAGGACCCCCCACATCCTAACCAGACCCCCACCACACAAGGACCCGTGTTAGGAAATGAGACAATTCCTGAACCACCTTCAACTCCTCACAATCCTCCGCCGCAAACACCAGCACCAGCCCAACGACCAACTCTCGCTCGAATTCCCTATCCCTCTCGTCTAAAAAACCAAAAGGCTGAAGAAGACAATGAAAGAATATTGTCTTATTTGAAACAAACATCCGTCAACATACCACTCCTCGATGTATTCTATCACATACCTAAACATAGTAAATACTTCAAGAAATTGATATCTAATCGGAAGAAGCTTGAAGGGTTGATATCATTAGGAGAAGAATGTTCGGCTATCATCCAGAAAAGCCTGCCCAAGAAGAAGGAAGATCCGGGCAGCTTTACCATTCCTTGCTCTATAGGGCACTTTGATGAAAACGCCTTGGCTGATCTTGGGGCAAGCATTAACCTAATGCCTCACTCCATGTTTCTTAAACTCGGATATCCAGGACTGAAACCCACTAGGATGAGTATCCAATTGGCTGATCGATCAATCAAATATCCCATTGGAGTTTGTGAGAATGTTCTCGTAAGGGTAGGAGAATTCAAGTTCCCAGTCGATTTCGTAATTTTAGAAATGGAGGAAGATAACTCTGTCCCAATAATCCTTGGCAGACCTTTCTTAGCTACAGCTCGTGCCATCATTGATGTTCATGATGGTAAACTCACTTTACGAGTGGGGTCAGAAAGCCTAACCTTTGACATTAAGGATTCTATGAGGCATTCCTCCTCCTGCGGTCATCCGGTATACTTAGTTGAGGAAGTTGATGAATTTGTTGATGACATAGATGGTGCATTGATGAGCATCTATTAAGCGAATTCATGAATAATGATAACAACGAAATATCGACAACCAAGAAATGGAAATGGTCGGGAGTTGTTTCTTTTATCCGCGTCGGGATGAAATTGAACCTCTTGAGCTTGTAAGCAGGAAAACAAGCTAAAACCATCAATCAAAGAGCCCCCCCCACGGAACTAAAAGATCTCCCGAGTCACACGGAATACGCCTTCCTTCAAGGAGAAGACCAACTTCTGTCATCATAAGCTCTTCGCTAACCACTAGTCGAAGAGAAGCTCTTAGAAGTCTTAAAAGAATACAAGGGGTGATTGCATGGAGTGTTGCCGACATCAAGGAATTGATTCTACATTCATACTCACAAAATCCTCATGGAGGAAAATTACAAACCAACCGTTCAACCACAAAGGCGGGTAAACCCTAACATCAAGGAAGTAGTGAAAAAGAGGTCATTAAGCTTCTAGATGCAGGTCTCATCTACCCATATCGAGATAGCCCATGGGTCACCCGGTCCAAGTGGTTCCAAAAAGGAGGAATGCGGTTGTAAAAATGAGAAGAGGCGAGTTGGTGCCGCAAAGACGATTCTTGGATGGCGTGTTCGTATTGACTACGAGAAAATTGAATGATGCTACTCGAAAGATCATTTTCCCTACCATTCATCGACCAAATGCTCGAAAGGTTAGCGGGCATGAATACTATTGTTTCCTTGATGGCTTTTCGGATACTTCCAAATTCCCATCGCCACGAAGATCGGAAAAACTACATTTACATGTCCTTACGGACGTTTGCCTAGCGAATGCCCTTCGGGTTATGTAACGCACCCGCTACCTTTCGGCGATGTATGATGGCCATTTTCCACGAACCGATTGAGGACGACATGGAAGTCTTCATGGACGATTTCTCGGTATTTGGGAATTCATTCGACATCCGTCTTTCCAACCTTAGAAAGATGTTGAAGCGGTGCGAGAAACCAATTTGGTCTTGAATTGGGAGAAATGTCATTTCATGGTAAAAGAAGGAATTGTTTTAGGGCATAAAGTCTCGGGAGTGGAATTGAGGTCGATAGGGCAAAATTGAAGCTATTTCCAAACTCCCTATCCTACTACCGTAAAAGCCATTCGCGACTTTCTTGGTCACGCAGTTTTTATCGAAGGTTTATTAAAGACTTCTAAAATTGCCCGCCAATGACACGACTTCTTGTTAAGGATGCCCTTTTGATTTTTACGGAGAATGCAAAGAAGCATTTAACCGATCAAGAAAGATCTCACTCAGCACCTATAATGGTCACCCCGATGGTCTCAACCATTCGAAATCATGTGTGACGCTAGTGATTATCTTTGTCGGAGTGTGCTCGCCAAAGGAAGGAGAAGCATTTTCAACCAATCTACTACGCTAGCAAAACCATGAATGTAGCACAAGAGAATTATCGACCACCGAGAAAGAACTTCTTGCCGTTGTTTTGCCTTCGACAAGTTCGGGCAATATCTCGTCCTTTCTAAGGCTGTCGTTTTCACCGATCACTCCGCCCACGCTACTTGTTCTCAAAACAAGATGCTAAACCCCGCTCATTAGGTGGATCTTATTACTTCAAGAATTCGACATTGAAATTCGGGATAAAAGGGAGTGAAAATCTCGCTGGCGATCATCTATCACGCTTGGAAAACCACGATAGAGATGAATTAGACCGCACCGAGATTCGCGATTTTTCCCGAGGAACAGTGATGGCCATTAAGGAGATTGAGCCATGGTATGCGGATTATGCCAACTACCTTTCCAGTAGGGTTTTGCCGAATTACATGACCAAGCAAGATAAAAAGAAATTTTTCACTGCATTAAAACATTACTTCTGGGATGAACCCTTCCTCTTCCGCATATGTCCCGACCAAATCATTCGGCGTTGCGTGGCCGGTAAAGAGATTGATCGAGTTCTGAAAGAATGTCATGCAGGACCGTCTGGAGGACATCATGGTGTGAATGTCACGGCACGAAAGGTTTTTGATGCCGGATTCTATTGGCCTACTATTTTTCGAGATGTTAAGAAATTAGTTCAAACATGTGATGCATGCCAACGATCAGGAAATATCTCACGACGGGATGAGTCACCTCAGAACTATATCCAAGTCTGCGAAATATTTGACGTTTGGGGAATAGACTTCATGGGACCTTTTCCATCTTCTGGAGGAAATGAATACATTCTCGTGGCTATCGACTATGTATCCAAATGGGTAGAGGCTCAAGCCCTTAGAACTAATGATGCGAGGGTAGTTATCCACTTTCTAAAAAAACTCTTTGCACGATTCGGGATTCCCAAAGCATTGATCAGTGATAGAGGGACTCACTTTTGCAATGCTCAAATGGAAAAGGTGATGAAGAAGTATGGCGTCCCACATGGGTTTTCTCGCATATCACCCTCGGACAAATGGGCAAGTAGAAAACACAAATAGGGCATTAAAGCGAATACTTGAAAAGGCGGTCCACGAATAGGAAAGGCGGGCATTCAAGTTAGATGAGGCACTACGGGCATTCGAGCGCTTACAAAACACCTATTGGAACAACCCCTTTTCGCTTGGTTTACGGAAGGCATGCCACCTCCCATCGAATGGAGCAAAAGCATATTGGGCAATTAAGGCTGCAATATGGATTATTCAAGCGAGGTCAAATCGGTTCTTACAACTCCAAGAATTGGATGAGCTCGAGGTGGAAGCATCTGAATCATCAATCACCTACAAAGAAAGGGCAAAAAGATGGCATGATCAACGAATAAAGAATCCTAAAGAGTTTTTGGAAGGAGATAAGGTGCTCTTGTATAACTCAAGACTAAGATTATTTCCGGGAAAACTCAAATCCAGATGGTATGGGCCCTTTTCAGTAAGAAAGCAGATGAGCAATGGGGCGGTGGTGTTACTAGACCATGAGGGAAGAGAATTCACTGTTAATGGACAACGGGTGAAGCATTATCAATTGGATAATATTGAAATGATGAACGATGAGGACATTGTTTTAGAAGAAGAGGCGGTGATGCAAAACGTAGGAGTAGGACTACGAGTCTAGCTACAAGACTCTTAAATAAAGAAAAGCGCTTCGTGGGAGGCAACCCATGCTTAATTGTTTGCTTGTTAGTGTCATATATCTTTTATTAATTGTTTGTCCTCATGTTTGAATTTGTAAAATGCTTTATTTTGTTTTAACCTCGTCTTAATTACATATAAAGGTATTTTACATAAAGGATAAGTGTAGGGAGGATTACACACGTTTTCATAAGAAACGTGAACATGAGAATAACAATTAATTAAAAGATATATATGTTTGTTTGTTCGAGTCAAATGCTTGTATCGAGTCATAATGGATGTTTTTGCGAAGTTTTCCAGATTTTAAAGATGCAAATTTTCCGAATTTTTTCGAAAATCGAGACCGGTTTTGTCGGGATAACGACGGCGTCAGATTGCAACTGACGACGTCGGGAAGGAATAAAACATCGACTTACTTTTCTCGTTTTCGAGCTACTTGTAAAATTTTGGAATTTTCGGATCTTAATTTTCAAAACAAATTACGTAAACATCCATTCCACAAGCATTATATCCTAGTTTAAATCGAGTCTTATGTATATTATTACCGCCGATTTTACGCGAAGGTTTCGTTTGTTTTCTTCTAGTGTGCGAGTTTAGTTTGTCAAGAAGAAGTTACACAAGTTTGGAAGGAGCCTTTCACGCAAAAACTCTTCTTGGAAAAGATTTAACCACCACTTTTACGGATCCTACCGAGCTAATCGGGGAGTATTAGTTTCTTTCGTTTTAATTACCTTCTATTATCATAACTTTGATACTTTCGGGAACATTGGGGACAATGTTCGGTTTAAGTGTAGGGAGGAAAATAAGCGGAACTTTGAAACTATGCTTATCCTTGATTTATTTGCTTTGTCCAAGTGTATTTGTGTAATAAACCATGAGAAAATGTAGGTTAGGGTAATTTTAGCCAAATTTAAAATTTTTCATGACGTATAAGAGTGGGCCATTAGTCTTAACAAAAGCGTCTCATGGATAGGAAGTTGCATGACTAGCACAAAACCCTTTACCACCTAAATTCCACCCAAAATGTGAGGATCGCCCTTAGATTAGTAGGAATTAAAGCATTCATCTTTAATGCTTAGAGTGTGAACCGGTAGTATATTAGATTCTAGAACTTGTTTTGTGATGCATTCGAGATCGCTAGTGAGACTACACTTGTGTAGTTAGGAATAACTAAATGATAAGAGGCATTAGGATAAACCCTTGTTTGATACCGTAATATAATTACTTCTTCCATATCGGTTGAGTAATTCCCCACACCCTTTGCGTTGTACTCATCTTTAGTACACGATACCCTAGTTAACCCCTCGAGCCTATCCTTTTCGCGGTTCTCGTGATGTTTCGGTTTTTCGAATATCAATGAAAACATTGTTTACACCCCACCCCAAATATACACCCAAATCGCCTTAGCCTACCTTTATTGCACTCACTTTTAGTGCAAATTTATGTTATCACCCAAAACCCTTAGTTCAATTATCGGTTGCTTGCATGAGTTGCTAAGTCGAGTCATATCCTTTGTATACTGTTTTGGGATGATTGGGATTCATGGGAAAAGTTAAAGTTTATGAAACATAGGAAAGAGAACGTTAAACTCAAATTCCTTTGTTTGCATAATAATGTACTCCAAGTGTTTTGATCTTTTCAATTCGGGTCAAATTAGTGTTAGAGTAATAAAAACTCAAGTGTAGGGATGTGTCTATAAATCCCTATCATTTTGATGTACCATAGAGGATGGTAGAGTAAAAGTGTGCAAAAAAAAAAAAAAAAAAAAAAAAAAAAAAAAAAAAAAAAAAAAAAATATAAAAAAAAAAAAAAAAAAAAAAAAAAAACACCATACGGGCTACCATCCTACATCTATCTTTTAAATTATGTTTGTTTATTTTCGTTGCCTAGAGTTTTAGAGTGTCGAGTCTTGGCTTAGCAACGCCATTCTTCGTATACTTGCAACATAGAGATTTTGACTATCCACCACTAAATAGCCTATCCCACCAAACCCTTATTTCCCTACCGTAAGCCTAACGTTACAACCCTTTAAAGACCTCTTTGATAGTCTTTCCTAGGTGCTTACGCAAAGCTTAAGCGACGGAGGTTTGATCTATTCTCAAGCCTATGGTAATCTATGTACTAGGACCGGTTAATGAGTGTTTATCTTCCATTTCCGATTTGTTATATTTCATATATACACCGAGAGAGATGTGAGTATCCAAACACCCCATGTGAGGTGCTAGTATGTAATTCGTGCTTGTTATGACTTTCTTGGGGCTTATATGTGTTGTGGACCGTTTTGAATGGATGCTTCATGACCCCAACTTATAAATTAATTGGCTAAAAGCACATTTGCTTGAGGACAAGCAAATACCAAGTGTAGGGATATTTGATAAGGTTTTAAAGGTACCTTTTGAGGGTCATTTAAGCCCTTATTCGATCACTTTATATCCGTTATTGCTTAATATCGTTCCTTTTCACTTTTAGGTCTCTTGAAGGCAAAATCTTGGAATGATGCTTATTTGGACGAAAAGCGCGAATATCTGAAGAAAATGGCCAAAGTCGAATCGAGACACTCAAAGTCTTTGAAACATAAGGCGACGGCGTCACTGCATATCTGCGACGCCGTCGGTAAGGAATTTTGCGACGGCTCGGAGGAAAAATTGCATGTTTTCAAGGGACGACGTCGGGTTCTAAAGGAATAGGCCGTCGTTACTCGGACGGCCTAGATGCGGCCAAGGCGGCGTCAGAGGCGAAGGGACGGCGTCACGGTCATAAGGTGGCGCCGTCGAAAGGTTTACGTGGCCAAGGCGAAACCCTAATGGCGGCGACACGGCGGCGCCACGAAACATAAGGTGACGCCGTCGCAGATGTAATCTTATATATAGAATCCGAATTTTTCAGTTTTAGTGTGTAGTCTTTTGGAGTAAAAACCTAAAACCGAACCAAGGCTTTCTTGTGCAGTATTTTAGGGTTCTAAACCCTATTATACATCAAGCTAAGTATTTACTTCATTAATTTAATTATGTCTTTGATTATTTGTGTGTATGCTTGCATGTTCTCCATGTCCGGCTAATTTATTTGTGTGTTTGCTTAGGGAATATGAAACTTAATTATTGAATATTGATTGGTTGATACTTATCTTAGTTGACTAATGATCTAGAGTGCGCTAGATTATTCGTTGTGTACTTAATGCTTGAAATTTCTTTGTGAACTTTAGAATATAATTATCTAGGTAATTGTAGGATAAAGTATTCAAGGACAACCGTAGAGTAGGCGTCTATAAATCACTAGAGGATTTGTAAACAAGACCCTTTGGTAGTTTCAAAGAGTTAGGAAATAAGCACGCCTATAGCCTTAGAATCACAACGCAACTAGGAATAAGGACGTGACAAATCAACCATCAATAGGAGATAATTAAGGAGTAGTAAAACCTAAGTAAACACATCTTTAAACTATCATACGAGTACACATCAATTAGACATAGACTATCACAACCTTAGCTTAGATAATTAGATAATAGTAGAGTAATCGGTAGCAATACCAACCCCCAAATCCAATACCGAGATTCGTACCTTTTCCATTTCTAAAAATATAAAAAGATAAAAATAATCTTCCTCAACCTCAACCTTAGCGTAGTAACTTCTCACTAGCATTCCTATTCCCTAGAGAGCGATATCAATACCCGTGGCTTACCCTAATTACTACACTACAACGATTAGGTTCATCGCCTAGGGTGTTATAAAACTTGCTCGAAGAAAAGGAAGTTTCCTTGACCCCGAGCGCGGCGTGTAGCGTTATCAATAGACAACATAGCGGTTATCAGTTTGATACAAGCCAACGAGATTTGGCAAGTGCATAAAATCCATGTGCACTAAGATTCACCGTGACTCTATGATAGGTCCTTATGCATGCCATGAAGAGTTTGCCTTAGATACCGAAAATACATTTAAAATGAGATGGAAAGTTTGAGTTAGAAAGATGAGTTTTGAAATGATTATTTTAGTACAAGTTATGTTGACATAAACATAAAATGTTATGCTATAAGCACATGACATCAAGCTAGGTTGTTAGGATTTAGTAAATCCGGTATTAAAGTGTCGGTCACCTCAAGTATATGTAATCGTTAGAAAGCTCGTAGTCGTAGTTATTTTATGTTAAGTAGTATTTAGTTAAGTAACACCGTGGAGGACGGACGGGTCTTTACCACTGTATGCACGATCCACGACCCGTCGGTGGCGTTTATTGTAAGACTATAAATACTCTCTACCTCCCAAGGTAGAGAGTTGGAGCTCATAATAAGATTTTCTTTCTCTCACTAAAGTTCCCAAACCTCTAACTTTCTCTCTAAAACTCATCTTGTACGCCTACTTGTGTTTATGTTTTGATGTGTATATGAAATCCAATATGTTACAAATGGTATCAAGAGCCATGGTTAGATCATCTCTTACATATCCTTGGATTTCTAGTGGTTTTAGATGGTTTTGAGTTTGAAAAAGTTTAGTGGTTTTGCATCATTTGGTTCATTTCTTGTGTTAAAGTTTGAATTTTGGGTGTACTTTTGTGTTTAGGATCATTGTATGTGCTTGGGTTTTGATTTGGTAAGCTTGAATCATTGTGGTTGAGCTTGTTTTGGATTGAAAAGTGTGTTTTAAAGTTTTTCTTGGTAGCGACTTGGCTCTCGGAGTGATTTTCATGCTAGCGACTTGCTTGATAAAAGGTAGCGAGTTGTAGTGAGTTTTGGTAGCGACTTGGTCCTAGCGACTTGTCTCTTTAGACAAGCCGACAAACAGTACACTTAGTGGATTCTCCACTACGGGGCGACTTAGTAAGGTAGCGACTTGCTTTCAATTTTGATAGCGACTTGTTCTTTAAGTTTCTTAGCGACTTGGTGTTAGCGATTTGGACCTTAGCGAGTTGCTATTTAGCGACTTGACATCTTAGCGACTTGGTGCATAGCGACTTCTTTGTCAAAATTCTTAGCGATTTGGAACTTAGCGACTTGTCTTGTTATTACTTAGCAACTTGGTGCTTAGCGACTTGGTTCAAGGATTCTTAGCGACTTGGTTGACTTTTGTGTATAATGGTTTTCTCTTGATTTAGTAAAATCCGTGAAAGAATCTATTTCCGGTTTAATCATTGAGTTATAAAATCCGTGTAATCTTTAAACATGTCTACCAACGTACCTACAATCATCTCCTTGTTGCGAGGATGTTCAAGCGGTGGTTCGGATACTCGTCCACCCATGCTTGTGAGCCGACTACGACTCTTGGGCTCAAAGAATCAGTTGTCTTGTCTTGGAAAGGAAAATGGGGTCAACATTCTCAAATCGATTGATGAAGGACCTTATCGATTGAGACTACAAGAGACTTAATTGATACATTGCAGATGGAACAATGATCTATGGAATAGACGGACCAAAGACATATGATGAGCTCAATGATAAGGAGAAAAGAGATTCGATCTTGATATCGGGCTTTAACATCATACTTCAAGGTCTTCCAAAAGATATCTACAAGTCGATCAATCACAACACGAAGCCAAGGCGGTGTGGGATAATGTCAAGATGCTTCTTCTCGGTTACGAATTAACTATGGAAGGCAGAGAATCACAACTCTATGATGAATTTGAGCACTTCAAGATGAAACCGGATGAGAGTGTCTATGAGTATTACGTGAGATTCCACAAGCTTGTTAATGACATGAGGAACATCGAATGACTATGCCAAACATTCAATTTGAACTCAAAGTTTGTGAACAACATGAATCCCGAATGGCACAAGTTTGTCACCTCTGTGAAGCTAACCAAAGGATTGAAGAATACAAACTATGAGCAACTCTATGCCTTCCTTCTTGAGAATGAGAGACATGCTATGTTTGAAAAAGGATTCTTAATCGGTTCAAAACCAACGAGGAGAGACAAGCTCATCAAATGATTCAAGCGCCTTTTACTCAAACATTGGAATTACCACCAAAGCATCTCAAGTTATACCCATGGGTAATGGTAATCACAAACTCATTCCCGATCCAATGTTCAAACAAGGCGATCTTGATGGCCGTGGGAAACTTCATTAATCAAGCGGCTCTCATGATTAGTCAAAACATGAACTCTCTCCCACACACCAACAACAACCTCGAACAACATCCAATCCACACAATCAAGCCCATCGAGAGATGGGAAGGTTATGGTGCGGCCCGGTTCAAGAAAGGCGATATGAACAAGGAAGAGGTGGAGTTGGTAGAGGATATGTGGAAATCGAATAGGGAAGGAATGGAAATCAAGGACAAGCAAAGCCAATCAAATGCTACAAGCTGTGGTGGTGAGGACATATTGCAAGGGCTGCACATCGCCAAGCGCCCTCGAATGCGAGTACTTGAGGATAAGATGTTGCTTGTGCAAGCTCGGGATAATGGTGCGACTTTGGATGAAGAGAGTTGTTGTTTCTTCTTTGAGGAAATGCTAAGACATATGATGCGAGATGTGGATGAGCGACCAATTAGGAGATAGGTCACAATCATCGAATGCCTTTCAAGTAGGCGATTGTGATGCATACGACTCGGCGTTGATGATGAACCTCTTGCACAAACCATTTTCATGGCTAGCATTTCTCCAATGGTCCTCCTAAAGTCTCTTCATCACCACAAGCTGGTCCATCCAAAGACAAAATCATTTCGAGGTACTAAAACTATACGATGAAGTTGATGAGCAAAAGATACATGATGAAGTACAATCAACTGTAATTATTGAGTCGGATATTGAAAATATGGGTAATATCAATGTTGTCCCATATGATCAATATGTGAAACAAAGTGAAAGTGAGATTGTACCAAGTGATGTATCTTATGCGATCAATGATGACTATGTTTTGATGAATACTTTGCATGTGCCTCGATGATTCTGTTATCTACGAACTTAATGCCTATAAAGAGCGTGTTGCTATTTATGAACAACGTGCTAAGTTTGAGTTAACCACCCGTGAGCGAGGAAATGGATGACCAAATGCGTACAACTATTAGAAAAAGTAAGTTTAGAAGAAGTATTAAAACAAGAGTTAAACTCCTTACAAGAAAAGCTTTCTAAAGCGCTAAGCAAAACAAGAACTTCAAGAAAATGTTAAAATGCTTAAGCAAGAATTCAATGCTAAGGAATCAAAACTTTTGAATGATTTTCCAATCTAAAACCTTGAAAAACAAGCTTGAAAATAAGTTATGCGTACAAGGAAATACCATTCAGATTGCTCACTTGATCACTAAGCATAGAGTTTTGAGTGATAAGCATAGTACTCCCTTGTTGAGGAACCAAATCAGAGGTTGTTAAAAGGCTAGAAGCGCCCATAATGTAATCTATGATGGTAATGAGATTCTTAAACCTAGGCAGAAACCTAGTTGCGTTGAGTGCGAGGAAGATAGAAAATTAGATGATGCATCTAGGGAGAAAATGAATAAGAAGCTAGATGATCACGAATGTAAAAGAATAACATAACGATCAAACCCCATGATTACAAAAGGAAAATTGGATCTCCTTGAACAAGTTTAAGCCTCAAACGTTGTTAACACCCGAACAAGTGTTACGGAAAAGGATTTAGATAAGCAAAAGCGAGAGAATCTTGTTGTAACAAACCCTCCCTTAGGAAAATGCCTTGACATGTGTATCCTCCAAATACACCAATGCATTTAGTTCCTAGAACTATTGCCACTAAAAGCAAGACCTTAATCGGTCAATATGTTATCTTTCAATTATTTGTTGATTTTGAGAAAACTTGTAAGAAAAGGATCACACCCATGGGATAAGCGAAGGGAAAGGGTTTTGAGCAAACTAAAGAATGCTATTTAAGCGAGGTCATGCCTTTCTTTAAACAACTAAAGATCAATTTGAGAGTCTTAAAAAGGGATGGACTTAGATATTAAAGAAATGGAAAAGGAATTTGATGCAATGATTGTTGAGGTTAGTGACTATGAGCGAGAATTAAAATATAATGAGATTGAGAGGAAGAACTTGCATACCTTGAATGAGAATCTTATTTACGAATGTATTGCTCAAGATGTGTTTTACATTGCTACAAATTGTTCCATTAATGCTTCTCAATTTCATGAATTATCTGTTGCTCGAAAGTCTCCCATGATCGTGTCATTGAGCTTGAAAAACTAACTCTAAAGCGCATGATAAAGTTGAACAGGATGATCATGATAACTTTGGTAAAACAGTTTTCTAAATTGGAAGTTGAGCATCTTGCTTTGCAATTAAAATATCAACATCGAAAGAAAATGTTAAAACCTCAAATATCAAGACATCCTTGGATGTTTCGAATTTGATGCGATTTTGAAATTAGCAAGCGTGATGAGCAGATTCGAGCTCATTGTAACACGATCGAGAAAGTTGAAAGCCCAAATCTCTCAATTAAAGGGTGAAAAGAACAATGTATTTGGATCCCAAATGCCTCCTCCTTTAGATTCTCGGTATTCTCAAACTTTTCATCTTCAAAACTTAGTTAATGCTTTACAAAAGGAAAGCGAGAGTTTTCTAGAAGAAAATGAAAAGTTAAACGACACTTTAAAGAGTTATATGATTCAATGAAAGTCACTCGTGACAAAAAACAACGAAAAAATAACGTCTTTACAAAAGGAAATTGAGAATCGAGAGTCGGGAAAAGGGAAAGCGCCACTTGTTTTAATGAGAATGTTGCATCAAAGTCATCCTTGTATTGCAAATATATTGTGACCGTTAAATACATTCCTCCTCATCTTAGGAATAATGAACTTGTGTTTCATAACTATTGTGCTCACCTTAAGGATAGCCTAGAATGTCTCCGTGAGATTGTGGAAGAGGATTTCATTAACAAACCGCTTGATAGTGAAATTAGGTTTGCTTGCATTCAGGCCAAACGATCTCAAGAGCTACTAGAATGTTTAATTGCATCATGTCCCAAATCCTTAGGTGCGAAAGGAAAAGCTGTGATGCCTTGTTCTATGCCTAGTGCCATGCATTCAAATCATTCTATGCCCAGTTTTAAGAAAGTAAACACTAATGTGCCTTCAAGTAGCTCAGATCCCTGCACATCTAGTTCAGGAATGCAAAAAGTAGATCAACCAACTAATGTTCCCATAATTCCCTCTACAGGAGTAATCAGTGACATTAAAGCGAGCAGGTCAAAGTCTCAAGGCAATACAAGGAATGATAGGACCTCGCAAGCTAAGAATGTGCATTGGAAGAGAGTAGAAGACCAACCTAGGAACTTTAAGTTTGAGTTGAATAAAACGAATCGTGTTGATTCTAGTATTAGCCATAGGCGTCTTGTAATTAATTGAATTCGATACTATCGCAAACCATGTAATGATGATTGCTTGAATTACATTGCTAATCATGAATGTGATGTGAATGTTTTGTCTAATCTTTGTCAAATGCCCAGTTAAAATTGTTAATGCTAAAAATCATGCTAAGAAGGCTAGAAGGCAAAAGCGAAAGAAAGTTAGAAAATAGTGGAAACCCACGGGAAGAACATTTAGTAAGATAGGTTATCAATGGATACCTTTTGGCCATAAGGTTAATCAGTTACGCCTCAATCGATAAGACAATGCCCACTAGAAAATGGATGCCTCTTGGTAGAACTATTCCTTAAGAAGTGAACATACTTTGAATAGGTCAAATATGGACACTAGCCTTGCATCTATTCCTAATGATTCCATTGCTTCTATTTCGATATGGGTGTTTCTATTTACGATGTGGGTGTTCCAATCAACATTACTAACCAAGTGGAACCCATTCTTGCATGGGGATCCCAATTATCCGATTATCCATTCTTGTGCGTGTTCAACTGCGGATCGTTCAAATCGTTACGTGGTACCGGACTCGTTTGTTCCAAGCATATATTTGGAGACCGGTCGCGGCTCATGAACCGTGAGTAAATTCATCGGGCTGTTAGATTCGGGAATGATCATTTTGGTGCTATTATGGGTTATGGTGATTATGTAGTTGGCAAAGTGTAATCTCCGGGTATATTATGTGGAAGGTCTTGGTCATAATTTGTTCTCTGTTGGTCAATTTCGTGATTCCGATCTAGAAGTGGCCTTTAGAAAACATACTTGCTTCGTTAGAGAACTTGATGGTGTAGAATTATTAAGAGGTACTCGTGGTTCTAACCTATACACCATCTCTATCGAAGACATGATGAAGTCTTCTCAATCGCTTGTTGTCAAAGGCTTCAAAACAAAGTCATGGTTATGGCATCGTCGTCTCAATCATTTGAACTTGGCACCATTAATAACCTTTCGAGAAAGGATCTTGTCGGAGGCTTACCCAGTTGAAATATGAAAAGATCATCTTTGTTCGACTTGCCAATTGGGTAAAAGCACGAAATATGCCCACAAACCAAAACCCACAAACTCGATAATGGAAGTTCTTCATACCCTTCATATGGATCATGCGGACCAATGAGAGTGCAAACCATAAATGGGAAGAAATACATTCTAGTAGTTGTTGATGACTACTCTCGATTTACTTGGGTAAAGTTTTTGAGGACAAAGGATGAAACTCCGGATGTCATCATCAAACTAATCAAACGACTTGAGTTCGACTCAACAATACGATCGTAATTGTTCGAGCCGACAATGGCACGAGTTTGTTAACAAAGACTTAATTGATTTTATGAAAGTGTTGGAATCGGTCATCAAAGAAGTGTTCCACGAACTCCTCAACGAGCGGTGTAGTTGAAAGATGAAATCGAACTCTTGTGGAAGCCGCAAGAACAATGCTAATTTATTCAAAGGTTCCAATGTTTCTATGGGTGAAGCCATTGCCCTGCTTGCTACACCCAAAATCGTTCCCTTATTCATACCTCTCATGGAAAAACTCCATATGAACTTGTTCATAAACGAAAACATGATCTCTCCTACCTTCGTGCGTTTGGTGCTTTGTGCTATCCAACGAATGACGGTCAAGACTTAGGTAAATTAAGAGCAAAAGCAGATATTGGAGTTTTTGTTGGTTATGCACCAAACAAGAAGGGTTACGAATCTACAATAAGAGAACTCAAAATATCATGGAAACAATTCACGTTACGTTCGATGAGTGACGGTCAAATGGCTCTGGACAATCCATTACGGACCCGCACTTCAAAATAGTCCCATTGGTTCATCCCTTGTACCAAACTCCTCTCAAGCAACTCCATATGTACCTCCATCGAAGATGATTTGAAGAAATTGTTTGATCCAATGTTTGATGAACATTATGAGCCAAATGCCAATGATATGTCAATTCCATCAATAGAGGTCGCTTCTATCCCGTCAATGAAGTCAATCCTTGGTCTCAATATCATTAAGTCAAGAAAGCTGCTCTTGATCACTCTGTCTCATCAACAAATCATCAATCATCGAATGTACATCATGGAATTGCTTCGATTCACATGATGAAGTTAATCCCTTTGCTACTCCGAAGATGCTCCTTTTGAAAATATATTTGCTCTGAATCATCATCGAACCATCTTCATCGGAGACATCGACTCTGCTACTTGGGTCCACAACAACAACCACATGAACACCTTAGAAAATGGACACATGATCACCCATTGGACAACATCATTGGAAACCCTTCTCGTCAAAGTATCCACTCGTAAACAACTTGCAACCGATGCCTTATGGTGCTTCTTCAACTCCGTACTCTCTAAGATCGAACCTAAAGACGTTAAAGCGCTATGAATGAAGACAATTTGGTTCAATGCCATGCAAGAAGAAATTCATGAGTTTGATCGATTAGATGTATGGAATTAGTACCGCTCAGATTGTGCTATGATCATTGCTCTAAAGTGGATCTTCAAAGTGAAGCTTGATGAGCATGGTGATGTGTTGAAAAATAAGGCTAGGTTAGTGGCTAAAGGATATCGTCAAGAAGAAGGTATTGACTTTGAGGAATCTTTTGCTCTGTTGCTCGTATCGAAGCTATCGAGAATCTTCTTGGCTAATCGGCTAGTAAAAACATGGTTGTATATCGGATGGATGTGAAAACCGCCTTTCTTAATGGTGATTTGAAAGAGGTGGTTTCGTCGACCGACAGAGGGTTTTGTGAATCGAGCATCCTACTCATGTCTATCGCTTGAAAAAGGCCCTTTACGGTTTGAAGCAAGCTCTAGAGCATGGTATGATACGCTATCAAAGTTTCTTCTATCTCTTGGATTGACAAGGGAGCGATTGATCCGACATTGTTCACCGAAAGTCGGGCAAACATTTAATTCACGTTCAAATTTATGTTGATGATATTATCTTTGCCTCGTGACCCCAATGAATGTGATCGTTTTCAAATGAAATGGGTTCCAAATTTCAAATGTCAATGATGGGACAAATGTCATTTTCTTGGGATTACAAATTTCACAAAGTCCGGAGGCATCTTTATAAATCAATCTAAATATGCAAATGAGATTTTAAAGAAATTTGGATTTGTTTCTTGTGACACCGTTGACACTCCCATGATTGAGCGTACCAAGTTGGATGAGGACCACTCGGGGATCATGGTAGATCAAGCGAAATATCGTAGTATGATTGGATCACGATGTACCTCACGACTAGTAGACGAGACATCTTGTTATTTGTGTGCATGTGTGCTAGATATCGGGCTAAGCCTACTAAAAAGCACCTTGAAGCGGTTAAGCGGGTCTTCGGTATCTCAAGGAACCATCAATATGGGACTATGGTACCCGAAGGACACCGGTATGTCACTAACGACCTATGCGAGATCTTGATCATGCGGGATGTCAAGATACGTCGAAGTACATTAGGAGGTGCTCGGTTTTGGGTGATAAGCTTGTGAGTTGGTCTTCAAAGAAGCAAATGAGTACTTCTATTTCATCTACAGAGGCTGAATACATAGCCATGTCATCCTGTTGTGCTCAAATCCTATGGATGAGATCCCAATTATCTGACTATGGCTTTGAATTCAACAAAATTCCTCTGTACTGTGATAATAAAAGTGCTATTGCCCTCTCATGCAACAACGTTCAACACTCAAGAGCAAAGCACATCGACATTAGACATCATTTCATCAGGGAACAAGTGGAAAACGGTGTGGTGGAACTTTATTTTGTGAAGTCAGAATACCAGTTAGCAGACATCTTCACCAAAGCTCTTCCAAGAGAACGTTTTGAGTTTATTCTTCCACGACTTGGCTTGAAAAGCCTTCAACCAGAAACACTCAAACGTCTTCAGGAGGAAGACGAGGAGTAAAGGTTAATGACTCTATCATCTTCTTGTAAATATCTATTCGAAAAACAAAATACAAAATTACAAAACCTTCAAAAAGCAAATAGAAAAATAGAAAACTTTCAAAAATCTATAAAAATTTGAAAAATCTTGAAAATTTCAAAAAATACTGTCATTTTGTCATGTTTTTCTCAATTCGAAAATATCTACGGTCTTTGTGTTGTCATTCAAAGAATGACACGGGACTTTAGATATTGTTCGAATTAAAAAAAAAAAAATCAAAATATTTTTGGGAGAAAGTGAAACAATGGTTTATTGTCATTTCAAGCGATAACCGCTTTTCAAAGAAAGAACGAGCCATGCTTTATCTCATGTTTCAAACCTAATGCTCGATTCTAAAACAAATGTTTGTCATTAACAAGACAAATGTTTAATCTCAAATATTTTTCCTTCTAATGATTCCTCGAAAATATTTGCAATCTTATGAAAACTCAATTGTTTTGAAAACACTTGGACTCTATTTTGAAAATCAAAAGAACTTATCAAGTGTCAAAATCTCAATCCATCAATCAACAACTTTCGTCATTGATTGAGGGGAGAATGATTTTCAATTAAATCAAAAGTGTTCTTTTCAAACAATTAGCACTTAAATGAGCAAGGTCTACTCTAAATGTTTTACAATATTTTACACAATTGGTTCAAGACCTTGGTTATTATTATGTTTTCAAAAGATAATTATGCATGTTTAATCAATGGAGTTTAAAGTCTCAAAATTGATCCTTATCGATTAAAGCGTTTTCATAATCAAGTCACAATTCTCCTTAAAAGCTTTCAAAATCAATTTAAATCTCAAGAGATCACAAATCTCAAATGATTTGATAATTGTGATCGGGGAGAATTTGTGATTTAAATTGGATTTAAAGCGATAATTCGATAAATGGTTTCATAAGTGTTTAGCATGTTTTCCTCCCGCATGTGACAAACGATTTCAAATTTTCCATGCACATGTTGAGGGGAGCATCTACTTTAAACCTCAAATTATTGAAACGTGATTGAATTGTCTCTAAGTGCGGGTTCCTCTAATATGTGCAAAACTCTTTCAAACTTGAGGCACATATTGAGGGGAGCAAACTTTGAAAACCTCATCCTTCCTCAAAATGTTTTATCTACTCAAATTGATTGGGAAGTGATGATGATCATTTTAGAAAATGTTAATCAAAAGATTGGACCTTTCATTCTTAATCTAACGATTTCAAAGATCTCTTGCCTCCATGTGCTAAACAATTTACGAATTTTATGCATATGTTGAGGGAGCATTTCTAAAATATCAAAACAATTAAGATACAAAATGCTTTGATTCTATATCACAAGTATCTTGATTGATTTTCAAATGGTTTCAATTGGTTTCAAGGCGGAAGAACTATACCAAAAGACCGACCAACTTTACTTTATGCATGGTGATATAAGGATGATAAGGTTAGGTTGAGGTCCCATGATCCGCTAGAACCGGAGGGATCTACCGAGGACAATCCACTAGATAGTGTAGAAGTCCTTAGGTATGATGAAAAAGGAGAAAAGTGAGATATGGGAAGAGTGTGGATGAGACCGAGCTAGTCTTGGAATAAACCCAACAAGGTTCTAGTTATGAAGTCTCGGTAAGCCTTGAAGGGTTGAAGAATGAAAAAGAATTGAATGTGAAAAGGGTGAAAAGAAATAGCCTCCATTTATTCAACCTTAGGGTAAACCGGGTTCAATTCATATACTCTTGGTGGTTACCAAGGTAACATCGGTATTGAAGACAAGGCGTCATGGACCCGGTGTGCTTGCACTTCAACTTTCCAAACCACTCAAGTTCCTCTTAAAAGGACTTGTTTCATTCTCACGGGAACCGACATAATCTATCGACTTTCTCTTAGAGATTGTTGATATTGAAGAAGGAGACCTCTCCCTAGTCTCGGCATAGGAACCAAATATGCACAATTGAGTCTAGAGCCACGAGATCATCATATAAATCTCTTTAGGACACTTTCAATGAAGACTCTGTTTCACACAATGTGGAAAGAGATTATATCTTATGAGTCCTCGCATTATCCTTGTGGTATTGCGGAACATCCGAGTGATATGCAAACATATTCACAATGAAGATGGAAAGCCTTCGGAGCCAACATCAAACAAGCTCTGGTAGGTGGCATGTGAGATCTATCAATAGATCAACCATGTGACAATGAGCGAAACAATGGGCGATTCAATCTTTTGAATCAATCTGGTTCGAGTTATGGATTGACGGATACCTTTGAAAAACCGGTCGTTGTGCTTAAAAACTCTTTTCTTTAGCACATCGATTGTGTACTATATCTCAAAATAAAGGTGTTTATTATTGATAATTGATTTTCATTAAAACCTTCGTTGTATTGCAAAACAATTTCTATTGAGCGATACACGATTGTTTTTCAAATCTCTTTTCATCAATCGGTGAATCTCAATTATTTGGTTCACTCACTCCGTGTTGTCTTCTTTGAGGCGTTCGGTTTGAGAATAGCTAGAGCATTGCGAAACCTGTCAAGGAAATTCTTGAATTATACGATCACAGCGATACTTGTCTTGATCAACGAGGAACCGTGGGCGTGTACCTCAATTCAACGAAAGTGATCAAAGACACTTTCATGCGCTTTATTGCTAAGCTGTTTTATGCGGTACACCCGGCATTTGCGGTGATCGAATGAAGCGGTCAATCCATAGCCGCATGCTCACACAACACATTCGGTTCTAAAGAAATCATGATTAGTGCATCAATGACTCGATATTTTCACTCCATGCTTACGCTACTGCTGCTGCCAATATCATGAATCAGCGAAAGCTTCGCTACTACGATGAGAATATATCATGATCCGAATGTGAGCATGTCGGTCCAAATGTCACAACATCACATAATACCAACACCACAATGGATGAGTCGAGATTAATGTGGTGATGATCTCAAAGCGGCTCAAAACTCATTATCACGTGGATCGATTAAAGACCTCCACTTGGATTATCCAAACATGCAAAATGAAGAATCAAAGACTACGAGCTATAGAACAAAGAACATGAACAAGAATCCAAGAACAATCTCAATGTAATATCTGTTTGTATTCTATGTAATTTTAATGTGTGTTTGAGGTGACCTCCTTGGGGAGATTGTTAGGATTTGGAAAATCCAGTATTAAAGTGTCGGTCACCTCAAGTATATGTATTCGTTAGAAAGCTCGTAGTCATAGTTATTTAATGTTAAGTAGTATTTAGTTAAGTAACACCGTGGAGGACGGGTCGGATGACGGGTCTTTACCCAAGGTTGTATGCACGATCACCGTACCCGTCGGTGGCGTTTTATTGTAAGACTATAAATACTCTCTACCTCCCAAGGTATGAGAGTTGGAGCTCATAATAAGATTTTTTTCTCTCACTAAAGTTCCCAAACCTCTAAATTTTCTCTCTCTAAAACTCATCTGTTAGGAAACGCCTACTTGTGTTTGTGTTTTGATGTGTATGTGAAATCAATATGTCGCATTACAGTTACGACAACCTTATTTAAACGCGTAATTTAGTCGTTATCGAGTCCGTTTTCTATGTTTTATATATCCTTAGCTTATTAATGTATACTAGTATATTTTTGGTGAATCGACTCATTTAGATAACGCTTAAAACTCATTTTTAACCCTTAAAAATTCTGGACAGCATGGAGTTTTCCGAAAATATAGTTTTCGTCGTTAAACTTGAAAATAGCATAACTTCTTCGTTATAAATCCGTTTTAACCCGTTCAAGCGACCACGGTTTTGTTTTAAAGTGTATTTTCTGAATATCTAGACTAAAATAATCCCCAGCCAACTGAAATTTCCAGATTTTACAAAACGTTACAACAGCTAAATATATGTTGTCAAAAATGATTTTTCTTGCGTAATACTTGTTGCAATCACTTCAAATCAACACCAAATATATTCTAAACCTACCATACACCTTCTTAGGGTGTCATGGGTTCCTAAAGATCATAAACCATGATATGTTTCAAGGGATTAATTATAGGATGAATAAAACTCATAATAAGTAATAAAAACACTTAAAAGTGGTATGAATACATATGATACTTGCATGGTTTCTACTAGAATGATAAAAATAACTCGTGAATGATTATGAAAGATTAGTAAAGATCATGATATGCTTACTAGTTGATTGATGAGGTTTAAGTAACTAGGTTTCCTAAATACTCATAGGTTTTTATTGCAAAACCTTAAAATGATGTAATCTAGAGTTTATAAAACCACTTGATCTTGAAAAACTTGATTTCTCCTTGATGTTTCTTGAGTTGGCCGACCATGGTGATGAGATGGAGAGGTTTTCCTAACTTTTTAACCTTTCAATATGTGTTGGTATGTTTTTTTGTAAATATCTTGCATAAAATATACTATCTAGTCATAAGTAAAATGAGGAGGTGTAGTTGTAGTTAAGAAATATCTAAAATGTGATGACTAGGGGGATGTGTCCGCCAAGGGTGAAAGTGGGAAAGGTTTGGATAGTTTTGATGTATAAATGTATTATTTGTTAAGTATAGTGTGTAATTTGTAAGTAAATATGTATTTAGTGTAACGTTATCTAAAAATAGATTTTAACGAACATAATAAAATATATCAAGTCGTAAAATTATAAAAATACATTTCTCGCAAGACTTGAGTGGATAAATAATTATCGAGTTGAATTTACGAAAACCGTCGTAAATATATATACATACAATTTATATACAAAATAAATTCAAAACATCGGGTAAACTAATAATATAATTTTTATAGTCTTAAATTGAGTATAAAAATATATTCGGATAATTTTTGGAAGTGTCGGATCAAAAATTCAAAATAAATGATTATGCGATAACGTTTATTTAATAAGAAAGTATACGTTAACTAAAATATGCAAACCCGTGCATGAACTAATATGATGATGATGTTACTAATGATCTGTAGACTAATTCTAGTCTATTTGAAGTGCTCTCAATGATTTTCCATGAATACGCAGCTTAACCCTCAAGGTTACGCGTATTTGATACTCGTAAACCTAGTTTACGAAAAATGACTTGAGTCTTCCTTGCCTAAGGTGCTTAGTCTCTATTACTAAGATGTTTATTGTTTGATGGTGTCTCTCCTAATTTCCCTTATCGAAATTTTTCCATGCTCTATGTTGTAAAGTTACAAAACCTTAAATATTTAAGTGATGTAGTGTGGTGGTTGATTTTCAAGATTTGTTCCAATATTGAGTGCTTCTAAAATAGTTCAAAGACCGAGATTGTTATCATCCTGGCAAAAACTTAGATATCAGCTCATACTATGTCGAAGAATGTTTGTTCTGATTTCACTTGTAGATGGAGAGTCATTGATTGTCCGATATGTTCAGACCTGTTGCATCTCTTGATATGGAAGTGAGGTTACTTGGAATTTCTAGAGAACACAATGGCTTAGGAAAGTTTATATCGATAACCTTGATTTAACTCAATTATCCTTTAAGGAAAATTATTGTAGGGAAGTTCATATTGTTGAGACCATGTTTAATGGGATGTTCTGATCTTGGTTAGAAGACTTGGTTTATCCCTATAGTGTTGCTTAGTGTATATTCGCTTGAAATAAATCTTGTAACTCGGTCTAGCTAGTATTTTTGAAATGATAGAATTTGGATTCTAGTCCAAAGATAGTGGTTCGGATTTTCTCGTGATGTCTTAAGACTTCTATTGAATTTTGAAACATCTTACCACATACTTCTAGTCCTTGTGGGTAGTTCCGAAATCCTTTCATTTTTTCTTGTATCGAGGAATCCTCCTCATAGATGGTATGGAAAGTCTTTCCTAAAAGGTCCTTGGTAAAATTTTAACTTATCGATTGGTGAAGCGATATGAATGGCATAGGTATCTATAGAGTGTTAACAAAAGAGATGTTCATAATTAATTTATCGATTACAAAGCTTTGCTTTTGAGTGAAAATTGTTTACTTAATTTTGAAAAGATGCTTGTTTCTTTCATGACATAATTCTTCTGAATTATACATAGGTGATCGAGGCTATGTATAATCAAGGACAAATGATGTGATGCTTGGTTTTGTTGAAATGGTATTATGTTTCTCGAAATTTTAGATGGTATTCAACGTGTTGTTTTGTAAGATAATGACTCAAACAATTTTTCACGTAACATGAAAATCGTTTAGCGTAATGGTAGTAAATAGTTGATAGAATGATTGGAAATCAATTTATAGGGTGGTAACAAAACGACTTGTTTTAGAACTTTGTGAAACAATTTTCCTAAGATGGTGGTAAAATAGCTTGAAATAAGATTTGTTGAATGGTTTGTAGGATATATGGGAGAGCCTCATAGAACGGTAATAGTCTCTAATTGGTCAAGAATAAAGTTGGCCTAATCCCTAGTAAGATAGTGGTATATTGTTGCGAAATGATTGAAAATTGGGCAATTGGAATAGGAATGAAATAAACAAAGGCTATGATTATCGTGGAGATAATAAAGGATAAAGATTACATTAGATAGAAAGGTACTTATTATACATTCCTATTGATGGTCTAATCGTGTCTCAAGTGTAGGAGCGATGGGTTGTCTAGCAACAACCTAGAACTCACATCCTCAAACCTATAAAATGGTGTAGTGTCTATAGTCTTAGTGATGGATGGTAATGGTGTGTCAAATTACGACGCTTCCCAAGTCGCAAGTCGATGTATGGGTAGTGTATATGAGATGTGATGGTACGGATGGTGCTCTAGATGGTAATGATGATACAAATCCTAGTGGTAAGTTAGGAGATGATAGTGAATGAGATACTACTCTCT
Source organism: Chrysanthemum lavandulifolium (assembly GCA_022545495.1). Classification (NCBI taxonomy): domain Eukaryota; kingdom Viridiplantae; phylum Streptophyta; class Magnoliopsida; order Asterales; family Asteraceae; genus Chrysanthemum; species Chrysanthemum lavandulifolium. The sequence goes on along the minus strand of CM040245.1, from coordinate 33,059,311 downwards.
TTCGTGTTATCTCGCGACGTTTCAAAGGTAAAGCTAGAGTATGCACTATTGGACGACTAATAGTGGTATGAGTAGCTGATGGTGGTTGTATTACATGAGTAGCAGGTGATCTAAGAAAGAGGGTAAGAGAATGTACTCTCTTCCTTGCAGTAAGCATCCTAATAGGTCCGTTAGGACTAAGCCTATAAGTCCTACCAAATGGTATAGACTGTCCTGATCTTACGGTGAATCAATGGTGATTGTGGTGGCATAGTGCAACTTCGCCCTCCTCAAAGGGTTCAGTCTCCACATCGGATAATATGTGTGGTAAGTTTGGTGTAGAGTCAACTAATGTTAAAATTGTGCTAGGGAATGACGGGCATTCTCTATGTCGAGTCGATGTGAGTATGATGGAATGGGTATCGAAGACATCAATGTGACAATCGATTTGAAATGAAAGTAAATAACTCTTAAAATGTGCGTATGAAACCGCATGTAAAGTGAATATGCACTTATGATGAAATGATGAGATGCTATGATGATGTAGTATAGTCTAGGGTCAATGATACAACCTAGTTCTCTATAAGAAGCTCGATACCAATCACACCCCAAATTACATTTTGCGTGAATGGAATTCTGGGGTTGATTGTCATAGCATCACAATTACATTATATTGAATGACCTAAAGTGTCTTTTGGAAAATACATCGTTTGATTGAGTAAAATTATCGAGTTTACAAAAGATAGGTCCCAAGTGATAGAAAACATGCACGGAAATAAGTTTGATACAAGCCAAACGATGTTTTTAAAGTGAATAAAATCCATGTGAGACGCGTCGTCACCGTGACTCTATGATAAGTCCTTATGCATGCCATGAAGTGTATGCCTTAGATACCTGAAAATACATTGCAAAAGTGTCAACACAAAGGTTGAGTGAGTTCATAGAGTTTATGTAAATGTTTATCGACCACCACAAGTATAAGTTATGTATGACAAATATGTCACATAAAATGATACAATTGCTATAAGCACATGACATCGAAGCTAGACTGATCGATGTTAAGCCCCAGAGTGTTTTGCCAAACAACTCAAATAATGATATTAAATGAAATGCATCCGTTTGACCAGTTGGGACCACCAACCCGGATGGAGGAGTCACCCTCAATAGATCTATTCACTCACCCTCTCTTCTTCCGGAATTAAAGGTTCATGATTATGAAATGGGGACATTCAATTGGCAATGAGGTAACTTAAGCAATGTAAATGAATTTGAATATACTTGGGATCGTAATAAAATGATGTGCAATGTATTCTCCCTCGTAGGTTTGAAATAATGTATAAACTTGAATAAAACGGGGCTATGAAAACTCACTTGATACAATGATTTGATGACAAAAGTGGATACACTGAAATGAGGTGCAATCTCTAACTGCAACCTAATATGAATGATATGATCTATTATAAATCATGAATATATATCGTACATGCAAATCCACATGTAATCTATACCACTTGTGCAGTTTTGAAAATAGATTTTATCGTCGAAATATATGTTTATGACATCTTGTCAAGTTACAAAATACTTTACAAGTATTTACGTTGAAACGACGTCCTACGATAGTCGTTTAGTGATTTATTAAGAAATTATAATTTTTCGTCGTAAAACAACATAATTTTGACAACTCATGAAAGTGGCTAAATGGCCTCGAAAAACTAGTCGTAAAATAGTGAATATCGAGTGTTAGGAAACAATCTCAATGGTTTTGGAAAACTTGTCGCATTATCTAAAAGTCTTAGCATTTAAATTTTGATCATAGAGGTCTCGATCACGGAGAAAAATATAGATGAAGTAGGGTACTTGGACAAAAAATATTGTTTAAGGTTAGTTTTCGGCAAAGTTTGAGTGACCGTATTTTATTCGTTACAACTCCGTTTGACGAACGGTTAAACATTTTGGAAAATAGGCTAGGTGAACTTACGTTTACTTGAAAACATCGTTTTCTAAAAGGTATTCTATCGATGTGAAATCCGACTCCAAACATGGTTACTAGTGACAACTAGTTTAGCTAACAGAAAATATATATGTAAGTGTTTTATACTTGTGAATAATAGTTACGACAACCTTATTTAAACGCGTGTAATTTAGTCGTTATTAGTCCGTTTTCTACGTTTTATATATCCTTAGCTTCGTATTAATGTATACTAATATATTTTTGGTGAATTGACTCATTTAGATAAAGCTTAAAACTCATTTTTTACCCTTAAAAATTCTGGACAGCATGCAGTTTTCCGAAAAATATAGTTTTCGTCGTTAAACTTGAAAATAGCATAACCTCTTCGTTATAAATCCGTTTTAACCCGTTCAAGCGACCACGGTTTCATTTTAAAGTATATTTTCGAATATCTAGACCAAAATAATCCCCAGCCTACTGAAATTTCCAGATTTTACAAAACGTTACAGCAGACTAAATATATGTTGTCGAAAATGATTTTTCTTATGTAATACTTGTTTCAATCACTTCAAATCAACACCAAATCTATTCTAAACCTACCATACAAATTCTAAGGGTGTCATGGGTTCCTAAAAATCATCAACCATGATATGTTTCAAGGGATTGATTATAGGATGAATAAAACTCATAATAAGTAATAAAAACACTTAAAAGTGGTATGAATACATATGATACTTGCATGGTTTCTACTAGAATGATTAAAATAACTCATGAATGATTATGAAAGATTAGTAAAGATCATGATATGCTTACTAGTTGATTGATGAGGTTTAAGTAACTAGGTTTCCTAAATACTCCTAGGTTTTTGTTTTAAAACCTTAAAATGATGTAATCTAGAGTTTATAAAACCACTTGATCTTGAAAAACTTGATTTCTCCTTGATGTTTCTTGAGTTGGCCGACCATGGTGATGAGATGGAGAGGTTTTCCTAACTTTTTAATCTTTCAATATGTGTTGGTATGTTTTTTTGTAAATATCTTGCATAAAATATACTATCTAGTCATAAGTAAAATGAGGAGGTGTAGTTGTAGTTAAGAAATATCTAAAATGTGATGACTAGGGGGATGTGTCCGCAAGGGTGAAAGTGGGAAAGGTTTGGATAGTTTTGATGTATAAATGTATTATTTGTTAAGTATAGTGTGTAATTTGTAAGTAAATATGTATTTAGTGTAACGTTATCTAAAAATAGATTTTAACGGAACATAATAAAATATATCAAGTCGTAAAATTATAAAATACATTTCTCAAGACTTGAGTGGATAAATAATTATCGAGTTGAATTCTAAAACCGTCGTAAATATATATACATACAATTTATATACAAAATAAATTCAAAACATCGGGTAAACTAATAATATAATTTTTATAGTCTTAAATTGAGTATAAAAATATATTCGGATAATTTTTTGAAGTGTCGGATCAAAAATTCAAAATAAATGATTATGCGATAACGTTTATTTAATAAGAAAATATACGTTAACTAAAATATGCAAACCCGTGCATGAACTAATATGATGATGATGTTACTAATGATCTGTAGACTAATTCTAGTCTATTTGAAGTGCTCTCAATGATTTTCCATGAATACGCAGCTTAACCCTCAAGGTTCGCGTATTTGATACTAAATAAACCTAGTTTACGAAAAATGATGAATAGTGATTTGGAAACGATGATTTTTAAGAATGAGGGGTTCGAAGGAACTCTACAGCTGAACCAAGTTAAGTGGACCCAGGTCCGATGATTGAATAAATGAGTCCGGAGGAAATTAAAAAAAAAAAACAAATAATGAACTAACACCCAATTTTGAGATGGTTATTTACAATGAAATTAAATTTAAAGCCAAAAGAAATTACAATTTTAAAAAACCACTCACTCAAATAAAAAAGTTTTAATTTCCATATAAAAAAATAAGCTCTTTCAAAAAATAAAACTTCTGGCCACCGGGCTCTTCGATAAGTTAAGGGTATGAGATAAAAATTATGGAAAAATCCGTTAAAAATAAAAGGGAATATTAAGAAGAAACATTATAAAAACACTTTAAATTAATTTATAAATTATTTAACCTTTTAAATATTTTAAAATTTAAAGAAGCAAAAAAAATAAAAGTTTGAAATTAAATTTAATTTGGAAAAGGTGAAAATTTAGTTTTAATTGCTTTTTACTGAGTAATTTGAAAGGATTTTAAATTAAGTACCAAGATTAAAAATTTTAATACTTTAAGATTTACTTTTTCTTTAATTTGATTTAATAAATTTTCCTAAATGTTCAAAATTTTAATAAAACTTAACTTACCCGTTTTTAATTTGACAAAACCCCAATTCTTTAAATAAATAAATTTTTATTTATAAACAATAACCTGGGTCAAAACTTAGTTGAAAAAAAAAAATAAAGATGTTAAAAAATAATAATTTGTTAAGTTCAACGTTTTAAACTAAAATTAAACCTAAATTTCTTTTTGCCGGGTTTCATTTACTTATGTTTTAATAAAAAAAGGTTAAAAAGGGGCGGAAGAAGTTGTTTAATTTTAATTAAATTATAAAATTTAGAAAAAAAAATAAAATTATGGAAATTATTAAACAATTAAAAATAAAGAAAATTTTAATAAAATGATTTGAGAAATAAAAATATTTTAAAAATAAAAAACCAATACATTTAATTTCAACCAGTTTAACTTAAAAATTTAAATTAAAATTTAAATAAAGTAAAAAAAAATAAAAATCCAAATTTATTAAAACAATTTCCAAGATCCATGTTTTTGAAAGGGTTACGTCTTTCCTTGTTAAATCATAATAGTTTGATTCATTTTTTTTTTATTTTTTTTTTAATGTGCTCTTTTGCCAATCCAACATGGTATTAGGATTATTCATTAAATTTATTATTTTTTCTACGAGGCGTCGGATAATAAGAACTTGATAATCAATAAACAAGTTAAAATGGAATTCTTTTATTCTCAGTTATTTTTGGGATTCTAATTTTCTAAAAACTAATTAGGTTTTATTTCATTAAATAATTGAAAATTAATTTTTTGTTCTGTTGAGAGATTAAGTGAATTACTTTAATCTTGGAAATTGATTTCTTAGGTTTTGTATGTTCTTTTCAAATAGTTTTAAATTGTCAAGTGTTTTATTATTTAATCTCTGGGTAACTTTTTTTGACCTGGAATTTCTTTCTCTCACTAAAGTTCCCAAACCCCTAACTTTCTCTCTCTAAAACCATTATGTACGCCTCTTGTGTTTATGTTATGATGTGTATATCAAATCCAATATGTTACATAAATAATGTATAAACTTGAATAAAACGGGGCTATGAAAACACACTTGATACAATGATATGATGGCAAAAGTGGATACACTGAAATGAGACGCAATCTCCAACTGCAACCTAATATGAATGATATGATCTATTATAAATCACGAATATATATCGTACATGCAAATCCACATGTAATCTATACCACTTGTGCAGTTTTGAAAATAGAGTTTATCGTCGAAATATATGTTTATGACATTTTGTCAAGTTACAAAATACTTTACAAGTATTTATGTTGAAACGACGTCCTACGATAGTCGTTTAGTGAATTATTAAGAAATTATAGTTTTTCGTCGTAAAACAATATAATTTTGACGACTCATGAAAGTGGCTAAATGGCCTCGAAAAACTAGTCGTAAAATAGTGAATACCGAGTGTTAGGAAACAATCTCAATGGTTTTGGAAAGCTTGTCGCATTATCTAAAAGTCTTAGCATTTAAATTTTGATAATAAAGATCTCGATCATGGAGAAAAATATAGATGACATAGGGTACTTGGAAAGCTTGTCGCATTATCTAAAAATATTGTTTAAGGTTAGTTTTCGGCAAAGTTTGAGTGACCGTTGAACATTTTGGAAAATAGGCTAGGTGAACTTACTTTTACTAGAAGACATCGTTTTCTAAAAAGTATTCTATCGATGTGAAAACCGACTCCAAACATGGTCACTAGCGACAACTAGTTTGGCTAATAGAAAATATATATGTAAGTGTTTTATACTTGTGAATAATAGTTACGACAACCTTATTTAAAGCGTAATTTAGTCGTTATCAGTCCGTTTCTATGTTTTATATATCCTTAGCTTCAGACATGTATACTAGTATATTTTTGGTGAATCGACTCATTTAGATAACGCTTAAAACTCATTTTAACCCTTAAAATTCTGGACAGCATGGAGTTTTCGAAAATATAGTTTTCGTCGTTAAACTTGAAAATAGCATAACTTCTTCGGTTATAAATCCGCTTTAACCCGCTCAGCGACCACGGTTTTGTTTTAAAGTGTATTTTCTGAATATCTAGACTAAAATAATCCCAGCCAACTGAAATTTCCAGATTTTACAAAACGTTACAACGCTAAATATATGTTGTCAAAATGATTTTTCTTACGTAATACTTGTTGCAATCACTTCAAATCAACACCAAATATATTCTAAACCTACCATACACCTTCTTAGGGTGTCATGGGTTCTAAAGATCATAAACCATGATATGTTTCAAGGGATTAATTATAGGATGAATAAAACTCATAATAAGTAATAAAAACACTTAAAAGTGGTATGAATACATATGATACTTGCATGGTTTCTACTAGAATGATAAAAATAACTCGTGAATGATTATGAAAGATTAGTAAAGATCATGATATGCTTACTAGTTGATTGATGAGGTTTAAGTAACTAGGTTTCCTAAATACTCATAGGTTTTATTGCAAAACCTTAAAATGATGTAATCTAGAGTTTATAAAACCACTTGATCTTGAAAACTTGATTTCTCCTTGATGTTTCTTGAGTTGGCGACCATGGTGATGAGATGGAGAGGTTTTCCTAACTTTTAACCTTTCAATATGTGTTGGTATGTTTTTTGTAAATATCTTGCATAAAATATACTATCTAGTCATAAGTAAAATGAGGAGGTGTAGTTGTAGTTAAGAAATATCTAAAATGTGATGACTAGGGGGATGTGTCCGCCAAGGGTGAAAGTGGGAAAGGTTTGGATAGTTTTGATGTATAAATGTATTATTTGTTAAGTATAGTGTGTAATTTGTAAGTAAATATGTATTTAGTGTAACGTTATCTAAAAATAGATTTTAACAGAACATAATAAAATATATCGAAGTCGTAAAAATTATAAAAATACATTTCTCGCAAGACTTGAGTGGATAAATAATTATCGAGTTGAATTTACGAAAACCGTCGTAAATATATATACATACAATTTATATACAAAATAAATTCAAAACATCGGGTAAACTAATAATATAATTTTTATAGTCTTAAATTGAGTATAAAAATATATTCGGATAATTTTGGAAGTGTCGGATCAAAATTCAAAATAAATGATTATGCGATAACGTTTATTTAATAAGAAAGTATCGTTAACTAAAATATGCAAACCCGCATGAACTAATATGATGATGATGTTACTAATGATCGTAGACTAATTCTAGTCTATTTGAAGTGCTCAATGATTTTCCATGAATACGCAGCTTAACCCTCAAGGTTACGCCAGATTTGATACTAAATAAACCTAGTTTACGAAAAATGACTTGAGTCTTCCTTGCCTAAGGTGCTTAGTCTCTATTACTAAGATGTTTATTGTTTGATGGTGTCTCTCCTAATTTCCCTTATCGAAATTTTTCCATGCTCTATGTTGTAAAGTTACAAAACCTTAAATATTTAAGTGATGTAGTGTGGTGGTTGATTTTCAAGATTTGTTCCAATATTGAGTGCTTCTAAAATAGTTCAGCACTGAGATTGTTATCATCCTGGCAAAAACTTAGATATCAGCTCATACTATGTCGAAGAATGTTTGTTCTGATTTCACTTGTAGATGGAGAGTCATTGATTGTCCGATATGTTCGACTGCTGCATCTCTTGATATGGAAGTGAGGTTACTTGGAATTTCTAGAGAACACAATGGCTTAGGAAAGTTTATATCGATAACCTTGATTTAACTCAATTATCCTTTAAGGAAAATTATTGTAGGGAAGTTCATATTGTTGAGACCATGTTTAATGGGATGTTCTGCAGTCTTGGTTAGAAGACTTGGTTTATCCCTATAGTGTTGCTTAGTGTATATTCGCTTCGAAATAAATCTTGTAACTCGGTCTAGCTAGTATTTTTGAAATGATAGAATTTGGATTCTAGTCCAAAGATAGTGGTTCGGATTTTCTCGTGATGTCTTAAGACTTCTATTGAATTTTGAAACATCTTACCACATACTTCTAGTCCTTGTGGGTAGTTCTGAAATCCTTTCATTTTTTTCTTGTATCGAGGAATCCTCCTCATAGATGGTATGGAAAGTCTTTCCTAAAAAGGTCACTGGTAAAATTTTAACTTATCGATTGAGTGAGCGATATGAATGGCATAGGTATCTATAGAGTGTTAACAAAAAGAGATGTTCATAATTAATTTATCTGATTACAAAGCTTTGCTTTTGAGTGAAAATTGTTTTACGAATTTTGAAAAGATGCTTGTTTCTTTCATGACATAATTCTTCCTGAATTATACATAGGTGATCAGGCTATGTATAATCAAGGACAAATGATGTGATGCTTGGTTTTGTTGAAATGGTATTATGTTTCTCCGAAATTTTAGATGGTATTCAACGTGTTGTTTTGTAAGATAATGACTCAAACAATTTTTCACAGTAACATGAAAATCGTTTCGCGTAATGGTAGTAAATAGTTGATAGAATGATTGGAAATCAATTTATAGGGTGGTAACAAAACAGCTTGTTTTAGAACTTTGTGAAACAATTTTCCTAAGATGGTGGTAAAAATAGCTTGAAATAAGATTTGTTGAATGGTTTGTAGGATATATGGGAGAGCCTCATAGAGCGGTAATAGTCTCTAATTGGTCAAGAATAAAGTTGGCCTAATCCCTAGTAAGATAGTGGTATATTGTTGCGAAATGATTGAAAATTGGGCAATTGGAATAGGGAATGAAATAAACAAAGGCTATGATTATCGTGGAGATAATAAAGGATAAAGATTACATTAGATAGAAAGGTACTTATTATCTGTTCCTATTGATGGTCTAATCGTGTCTCAAGTGTAGGAGCAGTAGGTTGTCTAGCAAGAATGACCTAGAACTCACTGGTCCTCAAACCTATAAAATGGTGTAGTGTCTATAGTCTTAGTGATGGATGGTAATGGTGTGTCAAATTACGACGCTTCCCAAGCTGCAAGTCGATGTATGGGTAGTATATGAGATGTGATGAATACGGATGGTGCTCTAGATGGTAATGATGATGATACAAATCCTAGTGGTAAGTTAGGAGATGATAGTGAATGAGATACTACTCTTTCGTGTTATCTCATGACGTTTCAAAGGTAAAGCTAGAGTATGCACTATTGGACGACTAATAGTGGTATGAGTAGTGATGGTGGTTGTATTACATGAGTAGCGGTGATCTAAGAAGAGGTAAGAGAATGTACTCTCTTCCTTGCGGTAAGCATCCTAATAGGTCCGTTAGGACTAAGCCTATAAGTCCTACCAAATGGTATAGACTGTCCTGATCTTACGGTGAATCAATGGTGATTGTGGTGGCATAGTGCAACTTCGCCCTCCTCAAAGGGTTCAGTCTCCACATCGGATAATATGTGTGGTAAGTTTGGTGTAGAGTCAACTAATGTTAAAATTGTGCTAGGGAATGACAGGGCATTCTCTATGTCAGAGTCTGATGTGAGTATGATGGAATGGGTATCTGAAGACATCAATGTGACAATCGATTTGAAATGAAAGTAAATAACTACTTAAAATGTGCGTATGAAACCGCATGTAAAGTGAATATGCACTTATGATGAAATGATGAGATGCTATGATGATGTAGTATAGTCTAGGTCAATGATACAACCTAGTTCTCTATAAGCAAGCTCGATACCAATCATCACACCCCAAATTACATTTTGCAGATGGAATGGAATTCTGAGGGGTTGATTGTCATAGCATCACAATTACTGATTATATTGAATGACCTAAAGTGTCTTTTGGAAAATACATCGTTTGATTGAGTAAAATTATCGAGTTTACAAAAGATAGGTCCCAGTGATAGAAAACATGCACGGAAATAAGTTTGATACAAGCCAAACGATGTTTTAAAGTGAATAAAATCCATGTGAGACGCGTCACCGTGACTCTATGATAAGTCCTTATGCATGCCATGAAGTGTATGCCTTAGATACCGAAAATACATTGCAAAAGTGTCAACACAAAGGTTGAGTGAGTTCATAGAGTTTATGTAAATGTTTATACGACCACCACAAGTATAAGTTATGTATGACAAATATGTCACATAAAATGATACAATTGCTATAAGCACATGACACAAGCTAGATCGATCGATGATGTTCAACAGAGTGTTTTGCCAAACAACTCAAATAATGATATTAAATGAAATGCATCCGTTTGACCGATTGGGACCACCAACCCGGATGGAGGAGTCACCTCAATAGATCTATTCACTCACCCTCTTCTTCCGGAATTAAAGGTTCATGATTATGAAATGGGGACATTCAATTGGCAATGAGGTAACTTAAGCAATGTAAATGAATTTGAATATACTTGGGATCGTAATAAAATGATGTGCAATGTATTCTCCTCGTAGGTTTGAAATAATGTATAAACTTGAATAAGCGGGCTATGAAAACTCACTTGATACAATGATTTGATGACAAAAGTGGATACACTGAAATGAGGTGCAATCTCTAACGCAACCTAATATGAATGATATGATCTATTATAAATCATGAATATATATCGTATATGCAATCCACATGTAATCTATACCACTTGTGCAGTTTGAAAATAGATTTTATCGTCGAAATATATGTTTATGACATCTTGTCAAGTTACAAAATACTTTACAAGATTTACGTTGAAACGGCGCCCCACGATAGTCGTTTAGTGATTTATTAAGAAATTATAATTTTTCGTCGTAAAACAACATAATTTTGACAACTCATGAAAGTGGCTAAATGGCCTCGAAAAACTAGTCGTAAAATAGTGAATATCGAGTGTTAGGAAACAATCTCAATGGTTTTGGAAAACTTGTCGCATTATCTAAAAGTCTTAGCATTTAAATTTTGATCATAGAGGTCTCGATCACGGAGAAAAATATAGATGAAGTAGGGTACTTGGACAAAAAATATTGTTTAAGGTTAGTTTTCGGCAAAGTTTGAGTGACCGTATTTTATTCGTTACAACTCCGTTTGACGAGCGGTTAAACATTTTGGAAAATAGGCTAGGTGAACTTACGTTTACTTGAAAACATCGCTTTCTAAAGGTATTCTATCGATGTGAAACCGACTCAAACATGGTTACTAGTGACAACTAGTTTAGCTAATGTAAAATATATATGTAAGTGTTTTATACTTGTGAATAATAGTTACGACAACCTTATTTAAAGCGTGTAATTTAGTCGTTATTAGTCCGCTTTCTACGTTTTATATATCCTTAGCTTCGTATTAATGTATACTAATATATTTTTGGTGAATTGACTCATTTAGATAAAGCTTAAAACTCATTTTTTACCCTTAAAAATTCTGGACAGCATGCAGTTTTCCGAAAAATATAGTTTTCGTCGTTAAACTTGAAAATAGCATAACCTCTTCGTTATAAATCCGTTTTAACCCGTTCAAGCGACCACGGTTTCATTTTAAAGTATATTTTCGGAATATCTAGACCAAAATAATCCCCAGCCTACTGAAATTTCCAGATTTTACAAAACGTTACAGCAGCTAAATATATGTTGTCGAAAATGATTTTTCTTGCGTAATACTTGTTTCAATCACTTCAAATCAACACCAAATCTATTCTAAACCTACCATACAAATTCTAAGGGTGTCATGGGTTCCTAAAAATCATCAACCATGATATGTTTCAAGGGATTGATTATAGGATGAATAAAACTCATAATAAGTAATAAAAACACTTAAAAGTGGTATGAATACATATGATACTTGCATGGTTTCTACTAGAATGATAAAAATAACTCATGAATGATTATGAAAGATTAGTAAAGATCATGATATGCTTACTAGTTGATTGATGAGGTTTAAGTAACTAGGTTTCCTAAATACTCCTAGGTTTTTATTGCAAAACCTTAAAATGATGTAATCTAGAGTTTATAAAACCACTTGATCTTGAAAAACTTGATTTCTCCTTGATGTTTCTTGAGTTGGCCGACCATGGTGATGAGATGGAGAGGTTTTCCTAACTTTTTAACCTTTCAATATGTGTTGGTATGTTTTTTTGTAAATATCTTGCATAAAATATACTATCTAGTCATAAGTAAAATGAGGAGGTGTAGTTGTAGTTAAGAAATATCTAAAATGTGATGACTAGGGGGATGTGTCCGCCAAGGGTGAAAGTGGGAAAGGTTTGGATAGTTTTGATGTATAAATGTATTATTTGTTAAGTATAGTGTGTAATTTGTAAGTAAATATGTATTTAGTGTAACGTTATCTAAAAATAGATTTTAACGGAACATAATAAAATATATCAAGTCGTAAAATTATAAAATACATTTCGCAAGACTTGAGTGGATAAATAATTATCGAGTTGAATTTCTGAAAAACCGTAAATATATATACATACAATTTATATACAAAATAAATTCAAAACATCGGGTAAACTAATAATATAATTTTATAGTCTTAAATTGAGTATAAAATATATTCGGATAATTTTTTGAAGTGTCGGATCAAAAATTCAAAATAAATGATTATGCGATAACGTTTATTTAATAAGAAAATATACGTTAACTAAAATATGCAAACCCGTGCATGAACTAATATGATGATGATGTTACTAATGATCTGTAGACTAATTCTAGTCTATTTGAAGTGCTCTCAATGATTTTCCATGAATACGCAGTTTAACCCTCAAGGTTACGCGTATTTGATACTCGTAAACCTAGTTTACGAAAATGATGAATAGTGATTTTCACCAAAATGAATAGTGTTTCGTGAATAGTAAAATTTTAAAATACGTTCTCAGAATATCAAATAGGCTTAAAAAACAATGAATAGTAAAATTATGAATAGTAACCGATGAATAGTAAATTCTCCGAGATGAATAGTGAAATTTTCGAAGTTTGTAAAATAACCTGAAATTACAAGTTGTCACATTCGCCCACCAAAAGGAATTCAGTCCACGAATTCGGTTGGGTTAGGTTCTCGGTGTTATTGGTGAAAAGATGGGGATATTTAAGTCGCATCCGTCTTCCCGCCGACGATGCACTACGCCTTTCAATGTAGACTTTCAACATAAATCTGTTACAACTTGAAATTCTAATGGTTTGCGACTTATGAAACATATTTCCAATATTTTCATTGTATATCGACGTAGCTTTTCTATCTATGTGTTGTTGCTTGTATGATTTTGATCCTGTCGATTTCTTTGTTGTTTCATGAATAAGTTATGGACTAGTGAGTTGGACCTTCCGATTTTTGGCCCGTGAATAAGTGATTGACACCTCGACCATAGAGTGCCTCAATTGGTGCGATCAAGATGTTCATGTGATAACTATTGTTGTAAGGAACTTGTTCGATGATGAATGATTTGCCTAATCATTTCTAGAAAATCACTCATGCTTTGAGTATATCTTCTAATGTTTGAATGTTTCTCTCGTTTTGACCATTGAGCTGAGGATAATAGGCGGTACTCATGTCCTAGTAGGTTCCATGGGAATCTTGAAATGATTGTCAGAAGTCTAAGGTGAATCAACTACCTTATATTAGGTATATTTGAAATTGAGACCACGTGTCTCATGACAAATTCCAAAATGTCAAGTCTGTCGAAAAGGACATTATTGAAAAGAATAGATTATGGGTAACAATTGTGATTCCTCGTGTTTCTAGTTCTAGCGAATGTCATGACTTGAGTCTTCCTTGCCTAAGGTGCTTAGTCTCTATTACTAAGATGTTTATTGTTTGATGGTGTCTCTCCTAATTTCCCTTATCGAAATTTTTCCAAGCTCTATGTTGTAAAGTCACAAAACCTTAAATATTTAAGTGATGTAGTGTGGTGGTTGATTTTCAAGATTTGTTCCAATATTGAGTGGTTCTAAAATAGTTCAAAGACCGAGATTGTTATCATCTTTGGCAAAACTTAGATATCAGCTCATACTATGTCGAAGAATGTTTGTTCTGATTTCACTTGTAGATGGAGAGTCATTGATTGTCCGATATGTTCAGACCTGTTGCATCTCTTGATATGGAAGTGAGGTTACTTGGAATTTCTAGAGAACACAATGGCTTAGGGAAGGTTTTTATCGATAACCTTGATTTAACTCAATTATCCTTTAAGGGAAAATTATTGTAGGGAAGTTAACATATTGTTGAGACCATGTTTAATGGGATGTTCTGCAGTCTTGGTTAGAAGACTTGGTTTATCCCTATAGTGTTGCTTAGTGTATATTCGCTTCGAACTAAATCTTGTAACTCGGTCTAGCTAGTATTTTTGAAATGATAGAATTTGGATTCTAGTCCAAAGATAGTGGTTCGGATTTTCTCGTGATGTCTTAAGACTTCTATTGAGTTTTGAAACATCTTACCACATACTTCTAGTCCTTGTGGGTAGTTCTGAAATCCTTTCATTGTTTTCTTGTATCGAGGAATCCTCCTCATAGATGGTATGGAAAGTCTTTCCTAAAAAGGTCACTGGTAAAATTTTAACTTATCGATTGAGTGAGCGATGAATGGCATAGGTATCTATAGAGTGTTAACAAAAAGAGATGTTCATAATTAATTTATCTGATTACAAAGCTTTGCTTTTGAGTGAAAATTGTTTTAGGAATTTTGAAAAGATGCTTGTTTCTTTCATGACATAATTCTTCCTGAATTATACATAGGTGATCAGGCTATGTATAATCAAGGACAAATGATGTGATGCTTGGTTTTGTTGAAATGGTATTATGTTTCTCTGAAATTTTAGATGGTATTCAACGTGTTGTTTTGTAAGATAATGACTCAAACAATTTTTTACAGTAACATGAAAATCGTTTCGCGTAATGGTAGTAAATAGTTGATAGAATGATTGGAAATCAATTTATAGGGTGGTAACAAAACAGCTTGTTTTAGAACTTTGTGAAACAATTTTCCTAAGATGGTGGTAAAAATAGCTTGAAATAAGATTTGTTGAATGGTTTGTAGGATATATGGGAGAGCCTCATAGAACGGTAATAGTCTCCTAATTGGTCAAGAATAAAGTTGGCCTAATCCCTAGTAAGATAGTGGTATATTGTTGCGAAATGATTGAAAATTGGGCAATTGGAATAGGGAATGAAATAAACAAAGGCTATGATTATCGTGGAGATAATAAAGGATAAAGATTACATTAGATAGAAAGGTACTTATTATCTGTTCCTATTGATGGTCTAATCGTGTCTCAAGTGTAGGAGCAGTAGGTTGTCTAGCAGCAACAGCCCTAGAACTCTCACAGTCCTCAAACCTATAAAATGGTGTAGTGTCTATAGTCTTAGTGATGGATGGTAATGGTGTGTCAAATTACGCACGCTTCCCAAGCTGCAAGTCAGATGTATGGGTAGTGTATATGAGATGTGATGGTACGGATGGTGCTCTAGATGGTAATGATGATGATACAAATCCTAGTGGTAAGTTAGGAGATGATAGTGAATGAGATACTACTCTCTTTCGTGTTATCTCGCGACGTTTCAAAGGTAAAGCTAGAGTATGCACTATTGGACGACTAATAGTGGTATGAGTAGCTGATGGTGGTTGTATTACATGAGTACCAGGTGATCTAAGAATGAGGGTAAGAGAATGTACTCTCTTCCTTGCAGTAAGCATCCTAATAGGTCCGTTAGGACTAAGCCTATAAGTCCTACCAAATGGTATAGACTGTCTTGATCTTACAGTGAATCAATGGTGATTGTGGTGGCGTAGTGCAACTTCGCCCTCCTCAAAGGGTTCAGTCTCCACATCGGATAATATGTGTGGTAAGTTTGGTGTAGAGTCAACTAATGTTAAAATTGTGCTAGGGAATGACAGGGCATTCTCCATGTCGAGTCTGATGTGAGTATGATGGAATGGGTATCTGAAGACATCAATGTGACAATCGATTTGAAATGAAAGTAAATAACTCGCAAAATGTGCGTATGAAACCGCATGTAAAGTGAATATGCACTTATGATGAAATGATGAGATGCTATGATGATGTAGTTATAGTCTAGGGTCAATGATACAACCTAGTTCTCTATAATCAAGCTCGATACCAATCATCACACCCCAAATTACTGCTTTGCGCTGAATGGAATTCACGGGGTTGACTGTCATAGCATCACAATTACAGTTATATTGAATGACCTAAAGTGTCGTTTGGAAAATACATCGTTTGATTGAGTAAAATTATCAGAGTTTACAAAAGATAGGTCCCAAGTGATAGAAAACATGTACGGAAATAAGTTTGATACAAGCCAAACGATGTTTTTAAAGTGAATAAAATCCATGTGAGACGCGTCGTCACCGTGACTCTATGATAAGTCCTTATGCATGCCATGAAGTGTATGCCTTAGATACCTGAAAATACATTGCAAAAAGTGTCAACACAAAGGTTGAGTGAGTTCATAGAGTTTATGTAAATGTTTTATACGACCACCACAAGTATAAGTTATGTATGACAAATATGTCACATAAAATGATACAATTGCTATAAGCACATGACAAGAAGCTAGATGATCCGATGTTAGCTTCAACAGAGTGTTTTGCCAAACAACTCAAATAATGATATTAAATGAAATGCATCCGTTTGACCATTGGGACCACCAACCGGATGGAGGAGTCACCTCAATAGATCTATTCACTCACCTCTTCTTCCGGAATTAAAGGTTCATGATTATGAAATGGGGACATTCAATTGGCAATGAGGTAACTTAAGCAATGTAAATGAATTTGAATATACTTGGGATCGTAATAAAATGATGTGCAATGTATTCTCCCGTAGGTTTGAAATAATGTATAAACTTGAATAAAGCGGGCTATGAAAACTCACTTGATACAATGATTTGATGACAAAAGTGGATACACTGAAATGAGGTGCAATCTCTAACTGCAACCTAATTTGAATGATATGATCTATTATAAATCATGAATATATATCGTACATGCAAATCCACATGTAATCTATACCACTTGTGCAGTTTTGAAAATAGAGTTTATCGTCGAAATATATGTTTATGACATCTTGTCAAGTTACAAAATACTTTACAAGTATTTACGTTGAAACGACGTCCTACGATAGTCGTTTAGTGATTTATTAAGAAATTATAATTTTTCGTCGTAAAACAACATAATTTTGACAACTCATGAAAGTGGCTAAATGGCCTCGAAAAACTAGTCGTAAAATAGTGAATATCGAGTGTTAGGAAACAATCTCAATGGTTTTGGAAAACTTGTCGCATTATCTAAAAGTCTTAGCATTTAAATTTTGATCATAGAGGTCTCGATCACGGAGAAAAATATAGATGAAGTAGGGTACTTGGACACAAAATATTGTTTAAGGTTAGTTTTCGGCAAAGTTTGAGTGACCGTATTTTATTCGTTACAACTCCGTTTGACGAACGGTTAAACATTTTGGAAAATAGGCTAGGTGAACTTACTTTTACTAGAAAACATCGTTTTCTAAAAGGTATTCTATCGATGTGAAATCCGACTCCAAACATGGTCACTAGTGACAACTAGTTTAGCTAACAGAAAATATATATGTAAGTGTTTTATACTTGTGAATAATAGTTACGACAACCTTATTTAAACTGGTGTAATTTAGTCGTTATAAGTCCGTTTTCTACGTTTTATATATCCTTAGCTTCGTATTAATGTATACTAATATATTTTTGGTGAATTGACTCATTTAGATAAAGCTTAAAACTCATTTTTTACCCTTAAAAATTCTGGACAGCATGCAGTTTTCCGAAAAATATAGTTTTCGTCGTTAAACTTGAAAATAGCATAACCTCTTCGTTATAAATCCGTTTTAACCCGTTCAAGCGACCACGGTTTCATTTTAAAGTATATTTTCGGAATATCTAGACCAAAATAATCCCCAGCCTACTGAAATTTCCAGATTTTACAAAACGTTACAGCAGCTAAATATATGTTGTCGAAAATGATTTTTCTTGCGTAATACTTGTTTCAATCACTTCAAATCAACACCAAATCTATTCTAAACCTACCATACACATTCTCAGGGTGTCATGGGTTCCTAAAAATCATCAACCATGATATGTTTCAAGGGATTGATTATAGGATGAATAAAACTCATAATAAGTAATAAAAACACTTAAAAGTGGTATGAATACATATGATACTTGCATGGTTTCTACTAGAATGATAAAAATAACTCGTGAATGATTATGAAAGATTAGTAAAGATCATGATATGCTTACTAGTTGATTGATGAGGTTTAAGTAACTAGGTTTCCTAAATACTCCTAGGTTTTATTGCAAAACCTTAAAATGATGTAATCTAGAGTTTATAAAACCACCGATCTTGAAAACTTGATTTCTCCTTGATGTTTCTTGAGTTGGCCGACCATGGTGATGAGATGGAGAGGTTTTCCTAACTTTTTAACCTTTCAATATGTGTTGGTATGTTTTTTTGTAAATATCTTGCATAAAATATACTATCTAGTCATAAGTAAAATGAGGAGGTGTAGTTGTAGTTAAGAAATATCTAAAATGTGATGACTAGGGGGGATGTGTCCGGCCAAGGGTGAAAGTGGGAAAGGTTTGGATAGTTTTGATGTATAAATGTATTATTTGTTAAGTATAGTGTGTAATTTGTAAGTAAATATGTATTTAGTGTAACGTTATCTAAAAATAGATTTTAACGGAACATAATAAAATATATCGAAGTCGTAAAAATTATAAAAATACATTTCTCATAAGACTTGAGTGGATAAATAATTATCGAGTTGAATTTATATAAAACCGTCAGTAATATATATACATACAATTTATATACAAAATAAATTCAAAACATCGGTAAAAACTAATAATATAATTTTTATAGTCTTAAATTGAGTATAAAAATATATTCGGATAATTTTGGAAGTGTCGGATCAAAAATTCAAAATAAATGATTATGCGATAACGTTTATTTAATAAGAAAATATACGTTAACTAAAATATGCAAACCCGTGCATGAACTAATATGATGATGATGTTACTAATGATCTGTAGACTAATTCTAGTCTATTTGAAGTGCTCTCAATGATTTTCCATGAATACGCAGCTTAACCCTCAAGGTTACGCGTATTTGATACTCGTAAACCTAGTTTACGAAAAATGATGAATAGTGATTTTTCACCGAAATGAATAGTGTTTCGTGAATAGTAAAATTTTAAAATACGTTCTCAGAATATCAAATAGGCTTAAAAAACAATGAATAGTAAAATTATGAATAGTAACCGATGAATAGTAAATTCCCCGAGATGAATAGTGAAATTTTCGAAGTTTGTAAAATAACCTGAAATTACGAGTTGTCACATTCGCCCACCCAAAAAGGAATTCAGTCCCTGAATTCAGTTCGTGTTGAGTTCTACGGTGTTATTGGTGAAAAGATGGGGATATTTAAGTCGCATCCGGTCTTCCCGTGTTTTCTGAATCGTACCACGCCTTTCCAAGGCGAGACTTTCAACATAAATCTGTTGCCAACTTGAAATTCTAATGGTTTGTGACTTATGGAACATATTTCCAATATTTTTCGTTGTATATCGACGTAGCTTTTCTATCTATGTGTTGTTGCTTGTAACAGATTTTTGATATGTACGATTTCTTTGTTGTTTCATGAATAAGTTATGGACTAGTGAGTTGGACCTTCCTGATTTTTGGCCCGTGAATAAGTGATTGACACCTCAGCCATAAAGTGCCTCAATTGGTGCAGTCAGTATGTTCATGTGATAACTATTGTTGTAAGGGAACTTGTTCGATGATGAATGATTTGCCTAATCATTTCTAGAAAATCACTCATGCTTTGAGTATATCTTCTAATGTTTGAATTTTTCTCTCGTTTCGACCATTGAACTGAGGATAATAGGCGGTACTCATGTCCTAGTAGGTTCCATGGGAATCTTGAAATGATTGTCAGAAGTCTAAGGTGAATCAACTACCTTATATTAGGTATAATTGAAATTGACACCACGTGTCTCATGACAAATTCCAAAATGTCAAGTCTGTCGAAAAGGACATTATTGAAAAGAATAGATTATGGGTAACAATTATGATTCCTCGTGTTTTTAGTTCTATCGAATGTCATGACTTGAGTCTTCCTTGCCTAAGGTGCTTAGTCTCTATTACTAAGATGTTTATTGTTTGATGGGGTCTCTCCTAATTTCCCTTATCGAAATTTTTCCATGCTCTATGTTGTAAAGTCACAAAACCTTAAATATTTAAGTGATGTAGTGTGGTGGTTGATTTTCAAGATTTGTTCCAATATTGAGTGCTTCTAAAATAGTTCAGCACTGAGATTGTTATCATCCTGGCAAAAACTTTGATATCAGCTCATACTATGTCGAAGAATGTTTGTTCTGATTTCACTTGTAGATGGAGAGTCATTGATTGTCCGATATGTTCAGACCTGTTGCATCTCTTGATATGGAAGTGAGGTAACATGGAATTTCTAGAGAACACAATGGCTTAGGGAAAGTTTATATCGATAACCTTGATTTAACTCAATTATCCTTTAAGGGAAAATTATTGTAGGGAAGTTCACATATTGTTGAGACCATGTTTAATGGGATTTTCTGCAGTCTTGGTTAGAAGACTTGGTTTATCCCTATAGTGTTTCTTAGTGTATATTCGCTTCGAACTAAATCTTGTAACTCGGTCTAGCTAGTATTTTTGAAATGATAGAATTTGGATTCTAGTCCAAAGATAGTGGTTCGGATTTTCTCGTGATGTCTTAAGACTTCTATTGAATTTTGAAACATCTTACCACATA
This sequence comes from Chrysanthemum lavandulifolium, assembly GCA_022545495.1. Classification (NCBI taxonomy): domain Eukaryota; kingdom Viridiplantae; phylum Streptophyta; class Magnoliopsida; order Asterales; family Asteraceae; genus Chrysanthemum; species Chrysanthemum lavandulifolium. The sequence goes on along the minus strand of CM040245.1, from coordinate 33,038,333 downwards.
CTTCTAGTCCTTGTGGGTAGTTCTGAAATCCTTTCATTGTTTTATTGTATCGAGGAATCCTCCTCATAGATGGTATGGAAAGTCTTTCCTAAAAAGGTCACTGGTAAAATTTTAACTTATCGATTGAGTGAGCGATGAATGGCATAGGTATCTATAGAGTGTTAACAAAAAGAGATGTTCATAATTAATTTATCTGATTACAAAGCTTTGCTTTTGAGTGAAAATTGTTTTAGGAATTTTAAAAAGATGCTTGTTTCTTTCATGACATAATTCTTCCTGAATTATACATAGGTGATCAGGCTATGTATAATTAAGGACAAATGATGTGATGCTTGGTTTTGTTGAAATGGTATTATGTTTCTCCGAAATTTTAGATGGTATTCAACGTGTTGTTTTGTAAGATAATGACTCAAACAATTTTTCACAGTAACATGAAAATCGTTTCGCGTAATGGTAGTAAATAGTTGATAGAATGATTGAAAATCAATTTATAGGGTGGTAACAAAACAAACTTGTTTTAGAACTTTGTGAAACAATTTTCCTAAGATGGTGGTAAAATAGCTTGAAATAAGATTTGTTGAATGGTTTGTAGGATACATGGGAGAACCTCATAGAATGGTATTAGTCTCCTAATTGGTCAAGAATAAAGTTGCCCTAATCCCTAGTAAGATAGCGGTATATTGTTGCGAAATGATTGAAAATTGGGAAATTGAAATAGGGAATGAAATAAACAAAGGCTATGATTATCGTGGAGATAATAAAGGATAAAGATTACATTAGATAGAAAGGTACTTATTATACATTCCTATTGATGGTCTAATCGTGTCTCAAGTGTAGGAGCGATGGGTTGTCTAGCGACAATGACCCTAGAACTCTCACATCCTCAAACCTATAAAATGGTGTAGTGTCTATAGTCTTAGTGATGGATGGTAATGGTGTGTCAAATTACGACGCTTCCCAAGTCGCAAGTCGATGTATGGGTAGTGTATATGTATTTTTCGTTAATGCACTGAATTTAATTAACTACAACTCATTATAAATGCTTTAAAACTGCAAGCATAGAGTTCAAATTATTTACTCAATTCTTAACTTAAAATCAACTAGAATTTCTTAAGATCGACTAAACTATACCAGTTTCAAATTGATTTTAGAAACTCTTTAAGACTAAAATATCACAGAATGAATTTCAGATTTACTAGTTAAAAGTAGTATTGTCTAAAATCATTCAGATATTTAAAATATCAACATATTTAAACCTTATTAAAACTTAAACTTATTCATTATGAGTTACAAATGATTGATGTCTTAGTAAAGATTCCATATAACTATAATATTTAAAGTGTGATGATATTTATGTTATTAAAGTTCTATAGATGTAATAATTTTAAGAATATCTATAGTATGAAAACTTAGATAGTAAATAATTTATGATAACAGTTTAAATGAATATATGGTAATTTGTAATATGATATGTATTAAAATGATTTAACTAACGTTTAAATATGATTTAGCTTAAAGATTATAAAATCATTATCTCTAAGATGATGATAGATATATGAGATTGAATGAGATTCCTAAATATTATACATTATATGCAAATTAAATGTTGTAAATATATTTTAAGTCTTAATTGAGTATAATTAATATGTCGTAATTTATTGATAATACGTTATAATAATAAGATAGTTCAATAAATGAACATTAACTATCATATGATTGATGTTATAAAGTATTATTTATATATTTGAGTGTAAATTCAATAAATATAGTTATACATAAGTTAAACAGTTTGTACTAAATAGAATTTAACTAAATAATAATATATTGCAGGTGCTAATTTAAAGTGTTGATGAAAGTGTTCAATTTATCGATTGTATTTAGTAAAACCTTAAATTTAAGTATATTGGATTTGTAATATAGTAATATTATGACTCGTAAATTAGATGATATTACTATGATTAGTCTAATAGATCTAGATATTTGTTCACTATGAGTATAAGTTACAGAATTATCGTAAACTAGTTGATTAATGAAGTCTACTGATTAAGGTAAGTTATATCAGATATATGATATGATTATCTAAGTTATAACATTAAATTTGAATCATTATTTCAGTAAACCTTATTTAATGAGGTATGATATTATTGAGTTGATGAATTTAGTGTTCTAATATGTTCAATATGTATCATTAATTTAGTATTAATATCTTTAAATGTATAGCATTTAGTCAATAATATATGATGATGTGTTTATTCAAGATGTTCATGTTTGATTAGTCTGATGAAGTTTAATGAAACATTTGCAATTATATCAACGTTTGATTTACATTATCCTTGTGGAATTTGATTGATCAATGTTTCTGTGTTGAGACTTTCTAATGATGTGTTGGAAAGTCTATCCTAAAAGATTAATGTATACATTATTAAATTACTCTTAAGTGATTCTATGATGAATGATAGTATTATGAGAGTTATCAAGAGATTTGCATTTCGATTTAAGAACTTATTGACTAGATTGTTATATACAAAATATTTAATCTATAAGTATGTCTTATTTCTGTTATGATAATTCTATAGTAGATTGATATTTAAGAGTGATTATCTGATAATGATGAAGAGTGGTTATTGAATGTATACTATAGTTTGTTACAAATGTATCTAAGTTTTTTATCGAAAATTTATTAGAATTTCACAAGTTTGTCAAGATGTTAAATGTTCATATATGAATATTTATAGATCTAAAATCTCGTTTAGCTATATATTGATATAGCAGATTTGATTGATGGTATAATATGACTTAAACTAGATGTTACGATTTGTAATTGTAAAACTTACATAATTTGGATTAGAATGTCTTAATTTTGAGATCTGAATATGTATAATCTTGCTAAATAGTTCGGCTAAATGTAAACTTGATGATTGAGTATATGTGTGAAATGGATATTTCTGAAATGTTGTCAATGGCATGAATAGGTATATAATGTAATCATAAAGTTTACATTGAGATAGAATAGTTATCAATTAAAAGTTATTAGTGATTATATGATTGGACTAGATGGATTAGTTAGCATTTGTTAATCAATGACCTAATCATGTGGAAATAGGTTTGAATGTATTAGTGTCGAATTTAGAATGGATATACTGACGGTTAGTTGATTGTAATTGTCAGTTCATGAAGTGCGTAGAGTGCTAGTAATGAGATTGATAGTCGGATTGTGTCTAAGATGAATTGATGAATCTATGGTAGTTAGGAGAATATGATAGATATCTACGATTTCTAGGTTAAAGCTAATAGGTAGTTATAGGAAATGGTTTAGTGTATGCTGATTATGATAATGTCGATCTAGGTAAGAATGAGTTGGTATCCTATGGTTAAACACTAGATATCTAGTCTAAAGTAATGTTCAATGGTTAAGTATCAATGATCGTTAGGTGAGTAATGACGCTAAGTCCAATCAGATGGCTAGTATAGTTTGTGATTAATGGTTATATGTGTGATAGTCAAGTCCTAGTGGTAGTGATGACATCGTATGATCAGATCTATAATTGTGTATGTCTCAAAGATGTTAAATGAATGTAAATGCAGTATGAATCTTAGACGACTATCAGTATGATGTAATGATGAGTTATTGATGAATATGGATGCTAATGATTAATGAGTTATATAATCAATACTTCTGATAGCATTATAGGAATCCTAGATAGATATAAGCTCAATGGATGATAGTTATCTCGGAATGAATACATTATTTCATATAGACTATATATGTGACTAAGTTGACATTTGGATAATGATGGTTAGTGTGATCAAATAGGATTACAAAGTTTACAATGCATCCAAGTGATCGAAATATAAGCGTAGTGATAATGGTAAACTCACGTGACTATTATGAAAGTTATGTATGTGCAATAGCCAAATCATCAAAAGTTCGATCAGTACATGATTGATGTAATAATAGTATATAGATATGTAGGTCAATTAGACTAATTGCTCTAGAATAACTGATCCAATTTAACAGATGTACAGTGATGATGATGATTCACAACATCAAATGACATTGAAATGAACATAATGATAATTATGATACTTAAATTGAAATCACCGACAGTTAATAGTTAATTGATATGACAACATTATTAGTAACTATAAGATATGATGTATACTGTCATGCATGAAATAGTGTAATACTGAAGTGATATGTTATTGACCAAGTAGATTGCAATGTAACTCAAAGTATGGATTGATAAGTATTAGAAGTTGCTATTCACCAACCAATAATTGCTAATTTACATTATATATCTTTGAAAATAATGTACATTGATTGAATGAAATAGGATTATCAATGCAAATGATAGTGAATGTTTGCTAAACTGAATAAATTCGTGAAAGAATATCGCATTAAGTGCTTAGATTTATAAAGTATTATGATATAACTCACATTCTACAATGATTTAATGTTCTAAATTGAAACGGAATACGAGTGCTTGAAACAATCATTAAAATTGAAACTGGCTTTAATGATTAGAATTATATCGTAATTATAAATCAATGTAAATGGTGATGAAGATTATGTCGAAATATAATGTTGATGAATCAGTAGGACAGATTACACAGGTTCTTAATGTCGAACTAATAGTATTGATATATATTAAGATATCGTGAAACATGTTACATACGATGAAGTGATACTGAAAATACTATACACTAGTTTCAAATGTTAGGTAGAATTATATTAATGAATGTAATCAATTACTTAAACTTATTGTGAAATGCTTAGCATGTCTATTATTGAAATCTTAAATTGTAAGTAAGCTGAACTGACAAAATGCACATGATTGCAAAGAGTTTCGTAAGTATGAAATAGATCTGAATGTTTAACGGTTATAACTACTATCTTAACGAATGTTGAAAATTTCGAACTAAATGCTTCAGTTAATATCGTATAGCTAATAAATGTTACTTATATTTGAAATATTGTAAATCATTGCAAATAGCCAATGTACTTAAATATTATCGTAATGATTAATTTAGAATAGTTGCTAACTAATTCAAACTATGTTAAAGTATTATCTACGTGAAACATGTTCATAATCTAGTTAGATATTAAAATATAATTGTTATGAATATTCAACTAACTAATTATGTAATTCGATATTATATGTATACTAAAATGATATCAAATAAATTATCGAAATCTACTGTAAAAAGCATGATTTCTAAAATTTCGATATATGTTAAGAGTTGATATAGAACTGTGTATAATCTATCAAGTATAACTACTATATATAATGAATACTATGTAATAGTCTACTAAAAATTATCTGTTTACAAAAGTAATTGTATTCTTTGATGTTGTTTCATAAATTTCACAATCTGTTATATGCAATACATAAAGTGTCTTATTTAAACACACTTATGTTAGATGATATGATGTAAATCGATATCATGAGTTCACATATAAAATGATATGTAGGCTTCATGATATAAACTGATAATATGGTTATTAGTTTATAAATGATATGATAAGCATATGATAGTAATATAGTGCAAATGATAGGTATCTGATATTTAGATTAAGTTCTATATGTGTATCGTATGTAGTGCATTGAAGTAACTATTTGATAGTTAGTTACACAAAGTATTGAAGCTATAAATTATCGTAATTAATTTAGTAAAATACTGTTTAAATTAACTTGATATATACTCTAGTTATACTAAGTAAATAGATCGTAATTAAGATACAATATATAAAGTCATATGAAATAGTCTGAATTGATATAACTCAGTATATTCGAATTAATTATTTAATATGACATATCAATAATATTACTATAAGTTATTAAGTAAATATAGTTAATAATAAAACCATCTAAAGTATTAATATCTAACATCTAGTCTTCAAATTGTAAAAAGATATTTCATGATACGAATGATAATTAAGTTGTTATAGTAATATGATTAATAGTATCAATAATTATTTTAAGAATATATTAAAAATAGTGTATCGGAAACTAATAAAGATGATAGTACAAATCTATCATAACTATTGATAAATGGATAATAAATTTGAAGTTTGAAATTACTAAATATACAATTGTATACTCATAATATTAAGAATTAATAGTTCAAAATCCGAATGTAGAATATGTAATCTATGATTAAAAACTGAATGATAATTGACGTGATAGTCAGAATTATAGATATTCCGCAATAATAATAGAGTTAATTCGTAATTTGAAAATAGTTGCAATTTCATAATAATTGATGATATACTATTGTCGATAGTAATTGATTATTAAGTTGATATAATATCAAGTGACACAGTCGACCTCAGTTTTAACTAAATAATATTCGGACAATGTAATTGTTCACAATGAATATTTTATTGTAAATGTGTAATACTTTCGATACTTACTAATCATGATGTTAGGATACTTTAATTAAATGATTTAATATTATGATAATTGATTAGATTAGGATAACATTCATTGTCCATAGATTATATTCACTTCGTAATAAGTGAACTATTTAGGTGATTAAATAATGTTCTATGATCTTATGTAGTATACATTGTAGATATGAATATATGTATATTATAATCCGTTCATCGATTTGAACATATTTCAATTGAATATTCATTGTATTAGCTCATACTAATGATTGTATGTACTAATTCTTCTGTATAAGTTGTTTCAACATGTTGATAGGAAACTCTATTCGTTTGTATATATGAATTGAATAGTGTTTCAGCAAAGTATCAATTGTATGGTAAAATGTTATTTGAGAATAGTTTATGCTAAAACTTGATTTACATGTCGAATAATTTAATTAGTTATGATTATTTATTGTATATGATCTTCAGTAATTTACTGATTTATATTGATGTGTTACCTTAATTAGGATATTTAAGTTTGGATGAACCATGATTTAACTGACAAATCTAAGGAAAGTCATTAGTCGATTAAAATTGTCTACGTAAATAATTGAAATCAAACCTACCATACACATTCTTAGGTTGTCATGGGTTCCTAAAATTATCAACCATGATATGTTTCGAGGGATTGATTATAGGATGAATAAAACTCATAATAAGTAATAAAAACACTTAAAAGTGGTATAAATACATATGATACTTGCATGGTTTCAACTAGAATGATAAAAATAACTCATGAATGATTATGAAAGATTAGTAAAGATCATGAAATGCTTACTAGTTGATTGATGAGGTTTAAGTAACTAGGTTTCCTAAATACTCCTTGGTTTTTATTGCAAAACCTTAAAAAGATGTAATCTAGAGTTTATAAAACCACTTGATCTTGAAAAACTTGATTTCTCCTTGATGTTTCTTGCGTTGGCGACCATGGTGATGAGATGGAGAGGTTTTCCTAACTTTTAACCTTTCAATATGTGTTGGTATGTTTTTGTAAATATCTTGCATAAAATATACTATCTAGTCATAAGTAAAATGAGGAGGTGTAGTTGTAGTTAAGAAATATCTAAAATGTGATGACTAGGGGGGATGTGTCCGGCCAAGGGTGAAAGTGGGAAAGGTTTGGATAGTTTTGATGTATAAATGTATTATTTGTTAAGTATAGTGTGTAATTTGTAAGTAAATATGTATTTAGTGTAACGTTATCTAAAAATAGATTTTAACGGAACATAATAAAATATATCGAAGTCGTAAAAATTATAAAAATACATTTCTCGCAAGACTTGAGTGGATAAATAATTATCGAGTTGAATTTACGAAAACCGTCGTAAATATATATACATACAATTTATATACAAAATAAATTCAAAACATCGGGTAAACTAATAATATAATTTTTATAGTCTTAAAATGAGTATAAAAATATATTAGGATAATTTTTGGAAGTGTCGGATCAAAATTCAAAATAAATAATTATGCGATAGCGTTTATTTAATAGGAAAATATACGTTAACTAAAATATGCAAACCCGTGCTTGAACTAATATGACGATGATGTTACTAATGATATGTAGACTAATTCTAGTCTATATGAAGTGCTCTCGATGATTTTCCATGAATACGGGGCTTAACCCTCAAGGTTACGCGTATTTGATACTCGTAAACCTAGTTTACGAAAAACGATGAATAGTGAATCATGAATAGTGATTTTTCTCTAGAATGAATAGTGTTTCATGAATAGTAAAATTTTGAAATACGTTCTTAGAATATCAAATCGGCTTCAAAAACGATGAATAGTAAAATGATGAATAGTAAACTTCCCGAGATAAATAGCGAAATTTTCAAAGTTTGTAAAATAACCTGAAATTACGAGTTGTCACACGTTCTGGTGAGCAAGTGGGATCAGCTGCTCCTTTGCTGAATTCATTTGACAAAAGAAACTTTGACAATGTATCATACCATGCCCTCGGAGTTTGCTTCAAATCGTAGAGGGCCTTCTTCAAGCGGTAGACATGGGTAGGATGCTCTGGATTCACAAAACCTTCGGGTTGAATAACGTAAACCACTTCTTTGAGATCTCCATTAAGAAAAGCAGTCTTTACATCCATCTGATAAACTACCATGTCCTTGCTAGCAGCATTAGCCAGGAAGATTCTGATAGCCTCAATTCGCGCAACCGGAGTAAATGATTCCTCAAAGTCAATGCACTCCTCTTGACAGTATCCTTTAGCCACTAGCCTTGCCTTATTCTTCAGAACATCACCATGCTCATCAAGCTTTACTTTAAAGATCCACTTGAGAGCAATAATCATAGCACAATCTAGAGCATGTACTAATTCCCATACATCAAGACTATCAAACTCATGAATTTCTTCTTGCATAGCACTAAGCCAGTTTTCCTCAGACATTGCTGTTTTGACATCTTTGTGTTCGATCTTTGATAATACAGCAAGTTGTTTACGAGTGGATACCGGGTAAGAAGGGTTCCCAATGATTTTATCAAGTGGATGATCATGTGTCCATTTTCTGAGATATTCATGTGGTTGATGATGGGGTACTGATGTAGAAAAGTTTAGATCCCCTGATGAAGATGGTTTAGGTGTAGGTTCAGGGGCAAATATGTTTTCAAACGGGGCATCTTCGAGGGCAGCAAAGGGGTTATCTCCATCATAATTGGCAACTACATTTCCATGATGTACAGCCAAAGATTGAGGATTCGAAGATGATGATGAGTGGTTGCCAACTGGCGCTTCTTGAGATAAAAACATTGAAACGGATGGACCATTCATATTGGTTGGATTAGAAACAGCTGCAGTTGGTGATACAGAATTGTCATTAGCTTGAGATTCATAATATTCATCAAACATCAGAGCAAACAATTTCTTCAAGTCAAAACACTATCAATTTACTCTTGAAACAATCAAACACTATCAAATTACTCTTGAAACAATCAAACCGCTCACTACACGCTTACTAGACATTAATAGCAAGTCAAGCTTCTTCAAATTCCGTCAGTGTTGGTTCTTCAAATGCACCAACGATTGTTAAATTTTTATTCACACCCCGAAAACCTGAACTTTGGTGTCATTTCCACAAGGCAAAGTTGTCAGATGGTTCAATTAGGCTCATTGTAAACATTGCAGTCGTTTTTTGATGCTCAATTCCAACTCGACATTGCAATCTCATGTCGATAAGTATTGTAAATTAGGACATCTAAGACCTAATATAGATGGATATAATCTTTACCTCGAATTAGATTAGGAGTAGTCTAGAATTCAGACCTCTAAGCCCTAATATAGCAATTGCTTGACTTAAACTTGATAAAAATTTAATTTTCTCAAATTTTCCAGAGTTGTCTAAACATATATGTGTTACAAAACAATTTTAATCATTTGGCAACTTTAGTCCCTAGTAGTAGACCTATTGCATGGGAGGTCCTATTTTGTTTAGACTTATTTCATAGGAGGTCTTCAAGACTAACGAAAGATTATTATTATAACATAAGTTGAATGGGAAGCCTAAAATATAATGATAAATCATTATTATGAAATTTGGGGTGTTACATGTTCACAAGGGTTTACAAAATCATTTCCTTATTTAATTGCATGGTTTGTCGAGGCTCAGGTTGAGCCCGTGACTGTAGCCAGGTTTGATCGTTTCATGTTTGAAACTCTTACCCGCGTGGGAGAGTATGTCATTTTGTCAAATGTATTCACAAAAGCAAGATGATATTGAAGTTTTTAGATTTCTCTAAAGGTGGTTCTCAAGAGGAGGTATTAGCTCATTTCAGGTGATAGTTTTTTGGCGGTTCTTGCCCTGCGATTATTGCAATCTGGCTTTTTTTTGTCACCAGCCATTTCCATGCTCATCCAACTGAACTGTTTAGTTCTATTAAGATAGAGATTCAAAAGCCAAGAGTCGTGTTTAGTTCGTAATCTCATGAACCTCGAGTATGGACTCCTCGTTGCCCCTTACCCTTAGCTTGACAGTGCTATGAATTCATGAGCAAGAATGCAAGCACCCTGAGAGATGTATGCAAGCACCATGCAAGGGTGAAGTATGCTAGGTTTGCGACCGACTTAGGTCTAGGAGTGAGCATGGATGGACCCAGGATTTTTAAAAGGGTGTTGCACAAAGAAATATTGGGCTAACTAAAGTTACACCTTAAGAAACGAAAGTTTCAAAAAAAATTGAGGGTTTCACATACCACAAAAACGACAGTTTTGAAATCTTTTTGCACTTCGTAACCTAAAATCCCGACATACATGTAGGTACATCCATGGGAGTGAGTTAATTTCCTTCAGTAATCATTGAAGTTGATAAGTTTGGCTTATCCGCCTCGCTGATCCCTGATTTTTAAATGGAGTATCGGGTGGTTGAAGGGTAGAAGCTCGTAATTTGACTAAGACCTTCCTTGATAGTTTGATACTGGATTGCTTTGCCTGCAATCCTTTTTCTTGGGATTATTGTTTTGTGTTAATTCAGGTTCATAAGGGCTCCCGTGGAGTCATGTGCATGGTTGCCATCTAAGGATCCCGAGGTTGTTATGTGGCGGTTTTTGCCCACGATTACGTTGCTAGTCTCTGATAGTTGTATCAAGAGGTTCATTTATTTTGGTGGCTTAGGAGCTTATTAAGGTGGCTTAAGAGCTTATTATGGTGGCTTAGGAGCAGGGTGTTGGCTAGTTATTTCAATTTTGAGAAGAAATAATTGTTGACCCATTGTCACTCAGTTGTTTGTTAATTGTTTTTAATGGTTCAGAGATTGAGGCCTCTGTCGGTTGGGTCTTGGAGTTGTTTTCCAGAAAAAGCGATTATTTTGTGTAAAACTTGTTGTGAATTCATTAGTCTTTGTTGTATTTCAAATAATTTATTAATGAGTTTTACCATTTCTAAGGTTATTTCCTTTATGTTATAAGACTTTCTGACATTATAAAGTATTTCTCCAGGGCTAGTGTGCCTAGATCGAAATTTTTTGAGTCTCTTGTATTGTTCATTGCATTTTTTCATAACACATTAATGAAAGATTTATCATTGTTGAATGACCTAAGTTTTGTGAGCCTTTATGGCGTTTGTAGAATATGTTAGGTATTCTTTATGTAAGCTTTTTAGACATTACTTTGATGTTTTCCAGATTGATTTTCCTTAGCCTTGAAGCGTGGTGTTTATGTTAGGTATTCTTTGTTGTCCTTCCATTGTTTATAAGGCGTTTATGTGTACTTTCAGGGCTATTGTGCATGGTTGACTATCTCCTTTCTCATGCTTTTGTGTTGTTGTTTCATTTTTGTATGTTGTTAAAGCGTTATAAAATGTTTGTATTGGTGCTCGACTACATTTGTTGATATTTGCGCATTTATGTTGATGTAGTTATTATAAGGCGTGAGTATTATGAGACATGTTGGTTTGGAAAATAAGGGGCTATGTTTTGTCGATCACTATAATAATAGGCTAGAATAAACATTTTTGTTTTTCGCTTGTGAAGGCACTGCGAAGGCTTTTGGTAAGGAATAGCATCTTTTGATTTTTTACGCTTCGCGATGAATAAAAATTGCATTACCTGACATTTTTTTGGGAGCTGGGAAGCGGCACACGCTTTTGCAGTATTCAACGTTGTATCAGTTGCAGTGTTATGCAGTCTGTCAGTTTCTGTTACATTAGGGGCGGCTGCTGGCTTTGCTGATCTTTTGAAACAAAGTATTATTGTAGTCACAAATGTTGGTGGGATTTTATAATCTAGTTAACCAAGTAACGCAACGAGTATGCAGTGGAATATGGATCTAGTTTATGCAATTAGGTTAACACATAATTAATAAACAATAAGTAATAAAACGAACAAGAAACCAAGTTTCTAAAATAAACACCTCTACGAGTCCACACACAAACACTTAACCACAAGTACGTTCAATAAAGCTAGTCGAGAACGTTTACCCAAACAATCTTTTGTCTTTACTTGAACTATACGAACCAAACAACCCCTGGAACACCCTTCTCTTTGTTGTCTGAGATCGTACCAAAACTGAGAACCAATAAACCACTTGTCTGATAGAGATCCTCGTGCCTTTGACCAAGAACAAAACAAACTAACCTCCAATACCTTTTACTTGTTCGCCTAGGAACACAAAAATACAAGTACCAATAAAATCAGTACACATTGGATCAATTAATAATGCAAGTATGAATTTATTAATTGCAAGGTTAGATATAGTTGACATAACTTTCAAAAAAAAAGATATAGTTGACATATGTTAATAAACGAAAAGTCCCTATATGCCCACCAATCATATAGATTGAGTGGTCACGGTAACATAGTATAATGACAATTTCATGTCATGTAGTTTGATCAATTATATGTTGAATAATAGAATATTTTCGTTAAGGAATAGGGTGCTAGGAGTGGGGTATATATACCCTCCAAAACCTAGTAACCTTGGGCTTCAAACTTGAGCTACAAGTTAATCCCTTTCCTAATTCTAATATAATTCCTTCTAGCCCACACACATAATCCAAACACCCCATACTTGTGACTGTCAGTGGGCTAAGCAAAATTGTAATCGGGTCTAGATGCAACGGATCAAAGTACGGATCAAATATAGTTCAAGTAGTAAACGTAACATAACGTACTCTCATGTTTAACGTGTGTGCCCCCATAGGCTCACACACTTCTAGTCTCTTTCGTATGTACCAACTCCCATAATCCAACAGCTCCCACTTGGGAGTTGGAGTAGCGGATAGCACAAAAACCAACGACGGAAACGCCTAGCAGCGCTCTCACTCGCTTTTTAACTAAAAGTGTCTAAGAGATAGTTTCATAAAATCTTCTCAGTGGCATGGTTATTAATGTCTTGCTTTTAATCATCATTTGTTATAGATAACGTTAAACCATGAATATGGATCCTAACTCATTCCATATAGTTTAACCATTTAGAATCTCGTTATAGAATTTAATTAGATATACCAAATGTAATCAAGTATCATCTTGCATTACCCTTTGGGTTCGGCCGAACAGTTATCTTATTAATTCTGGAGAGGTGCCATGGTATCTTTCTGCACATATCAAGTGTAGTAATAAATCCTTTATTGACTACAAGTGTTGTGGATGCTGCTTCACATCACTCTGAAATATAGCTTTTATAACTACCTTATTCACGATAGCGTTTGGCTTATACTTACAAAAGTGATATCCACACATAACAGAACTTGCTTGTATCTCAAGTCTAAGGACGACTTTAACAAACCATTTTCAATATTTTACTTATGACAAGGATCCAAAAGTAAATGTTTGAAAGTTGGGGTATCCAATATGCATCCCTTATGAATACATATGAGTTTGGCGGTAACAATCCACATTCTCGTTAGAATAAAACCAACACTCACATTTGCCTTACATAACAATACTCCCATATTGTTAACGACAATGGACATATTTAGAACAATAAAGTTATTCAAGGATTAAACATGAAAATATAGGATAACAATTATTATATGAATGAATAACAAATACCAAGTATCTTTATTCATCATAAAGTAAAAATTGTCTTTCGATCCCAATTATCCAAATACTAAAACAGATATGCATGAGACTAATTAGTAAGTTGAAGTCTAATGTTTCCAACATTCTCAACCTTTCTTAACAAGAAAAACTAAATAGTTATCTGAGTAAACTTTTCGAATACTTGTTTCAAACTTCACATATAGTGAGAGATTTGAAATATAAGATGAGTGTCTTATCTCATATGCTCATACTATTGAAAGAGTTATAGTATGGATATATCGCCCTACCTTACATGAGGTATTAGAAGTCAACGACATACTGACAGTCATCTTTACAGTTTCTTAAAATGTAAAGTATTCTTATTCCTTAATGTGTAATGCAACAATGCTCTACGTTGAGCATATGTAGTTAGCAAGTTTATCATAAATGATAAACTAGTATTATTTATCCTCTAGCATCATTTGTACTTATACAATACTATGCTTTATAATTCGTAAAAACTTGTATTAACAATAATCTAAATACTCTCAATTAGATATTGTTGTTGTCAGCTCATCTTGCTCTTGTACAAAAGCAACAACCAGTCCTATAAGCAATGTAATATATACATGATAAATCCTTAGTTAAAACATAAGGTTCCATCCATGTAATAAATTATTTCAAGTGAAATATACCATTTAATACTTGCTTGAATTATATATTGCATTTGTGTTGGACTTAATTTTCCGCATTTGTTTGTTCAAGATAAACTTTTATTTCAAGTTTCATTGTTTTATTCCCTAAATTCCAAGTGAAGTTTTATTCCAAGCTTAAGGATCAATATCTAGCTTAAATGGAATGATATCTTCAACATATAAATTTTAAGGATAAACACAATGCTCCCACTTAATGTCAGATTTACTCAAGAGTTATCTTAATTCAATGAGAATTATATTGTAATTAAATTCAAGATCTCGGCTCCTAGATGCATGATCCAATCCAAACTTGGATTGCTTCAATTTTGTATAATAGATAAAGATTATATAGATTCATAACCCTTTTGATTACACATCGTCCTCGCAAAAGGTAATCATAAAAGAAAGAGTTATAAATTGCCATATTCCACATCCAAGGAAACATGTATGACAATTAATTATCTTTATATAATTAATGCATGTACATATAAGAAAATCTAATCACAGTCAATTGCTTAAAAACTTCTTATTAAATGCCATGCATTAACATGTATACAATTTTGTCCTTGTGAGCCATTCTTCAAAAGAAACTTATTCCAACCTCACAGGTTAACTGTTACGCGAAATAACAATCAAGCTCAAAACCTGATTTTCCTTTTAAGGACTGCATCTTTATCATTCATAGTTCAAAAACATTTATCAGATTCAAGATGTGATAATGTGTTTTAGTAGTTAGTTGATTTACAATAATCTTCTAACTTATATCCCTCACCATTGATACTAAAACATCACTCAAGTGATGAGGTATCCTTGTGGATTTATGAATGAGAGTAACATTATACTTTGGTCGACATTTACATGTTTAACCTTAGTATGACATTAATAAGTGGATGTTAGAAGGTTAAGTATTTTGTTCTCAAATAACTTTGAGATTTGTATATGCTCCCACTTACTTTTGTAAGTAGAGACAATTCTCTAAATACTAAGTATTTAAGCAACAATAAATTGTTCTTTATTAGGAACCACAAAATACATTTTAAGTTCTCATCTCCAGATTTGTTAGTAAAATGCTTCATAAGATTTTAACAAACACCGAACTTAAATTAAGACATGATGGAATTTCTTCCAACAACTCTAATTAGGGTTTGTAGAAAAACTCTAATTTTGTATCACTCTTTAACCAAAAATCTAGCAACAGTTTTGTGTTTCGTCAAACTAGGAGGGACACCAAAACTACAATCTTCAAGCTAGGAAGTGTGGAAAAATCAAAAATCCAAAAGGGTTTAGGATTGATTGGTTTGAGTGGAAAAACCGAAAATCTCTAAGGGATTAGGGTTTTCAGTTATGGGTTGTCTTGAATACCTTCTTGATTTGAACTATATTGAGTGTATCCACCACACACGCAATTTTCTAACCTTGGTATATTTTGGAGGCAGAGTAATTAAAGCTATCATGAATCAAACAATATGAATAAGGTTTGTTTCAACACATAAGACATACCATAATTAAAGTGATATTCTATGAGTATTAGAATTGTGAGACTATTTCAGAATTTCATAGATAACTTAATTCTCTTTGGACCAAATACTTGTCAATTGGGTCGAGCCAAATTATATATTAAGTATTTACGAACCAAGTGCATGCTATAATGTATATTCATTGAATAATACGAGAACATTATGTTCATGTGTTCACAAGAAGACATAAATGTTCAAGAATTATATGTTCATGTGTTTACAAGAAAACAAAACATGTCAATAATACATTATAAATCTTTGAATAATTCAAAGGCTTCATGTTTATGTGTTTACTAGAAAACATAATTACTATATATACTTTATGTTATAAGCCATTTATTAATTCAAGGACTTTATAATTATGTCTTAACATGTAAGCATAATTATAGATAACGTCTAAAATGAACATGTTTTTAGTAGCGTTATTGTTAGTTTTGTGCATGGTATTCGGCTATATTTACTCATAAGCATTGCAAAAGTGCAAAGTTGCGTATTGTGTATGTATATGTAGCCGGTATCGCGAACAATGAAGAAATGAAGTCTTTATGCACATTTGGAAGATTCTCGAGGAAGGAAGTTGAGCTTGGAAGCTTTTGGACTCAATGATATGGAAGCATAGTGATTTCTAAGCATCTCTGACAAGGAAAGATCAAGTATGGCCTTGGAAATCATCTACGTAAGCAAAGAATGAAGCGTATAGGAGAAAAGTCAACAAAAGTCAAAATAGCAAAACCCAGCCGATCGGTCGTAACCCGTAACCGGATCCGGCTGGGCAAATGGTCAAGACAAAACCGATTCGGTCGTATCTGAAACCGATCCGGTTTCTGGTCCTGCAGTTACACAAAATCGCATTTATTGTTGCCTTAACTCCCCATAATCATTAGAGTCCGATCATTTCTTGATATTTACTTGTTGGGGACGTTTTGGGTCAGTTTAACAAGCACCTTTGGCTATATAATGAACCTAGTACTAGTATACTAGGTGTGACACAACCAAAATTGTATTAGTTTTCACCAAAACTAATACTAACCCTATTATTCAGCCCAAAAGCTTAGTACTTACTGAAAAACGCCCAGAAGCAAGGAGGGAACCATTCTCATCCATTGTTTTGGTAGTGTGGAGTTGTGCGGTGATCCTAGGTGATTGGAGGCGCGTGGTTGCTACAATCCACGATTTCTAATTCTTGTAATCACAAAAGTTTAGGTATTCTATGAACTTTGTTATGGAAATCTATTCTCTTGAATTGTTTGAATTACCTTGTTATGATTTGTGTTTTGATATGATTGTTTTCATGGAGTAGTTTGTGATATACTTGTGTGTTGGAATGTAATTAATCATAGTAGTGTTCTCAAAATGTGATGCATGTATATATGATCTTGTTTAAATGAGTTTGTTGGAAAAATACTAGTCTTGGTTGATTTGTCAATAAAACATGTTTTAAGAAAAAGGACCGAAAGGATTTCTCTTGTGTTTTATTCCAAAAAGTGTAGTGACAAACTAGTATGGGGATATGGTGGTTGACAACCACCATGTTTTGCTTATTAAAACAAGACTAGGAAAATTTTCATCACGAAGGGTCGAAAGATTCGTAAGAACAAATTTGATAAGAACATGTTGCAAACAAATGGAATTTCTATAGGATAATCATTGGGATAAGGACCGAAAGGATTACCTAAATGTTTTTGTTCTTAGAATGATTTTTACAAACAAATACCATGGTTGGGGAATCATTTGCTTATGATTTGTGCATCATACCAAGAGTATACACCAAACCTTTATGAACACTATTTATGGTTGATTATAGACTACACACAAGTATATATTTATATCTCTTGTTTGAATTTCACTAGAACATAATTATTTGAGGAAGCCTTGACAAGCTTTCTTATTAGAAACTTTTTAAATCAATTTAATACAAAAAATCCCTTGGGACGATCCCGACTTACCAAACCTTGCTATTACGGACGAGTATACTTGCTCGTATGTGTTAATAGGTTAGACGGTTAATTCGTGATTATAAATTTTTAAAACTTGCACCATCGTAGCACATCAAGTTTTTGGCGCAAGATCGGGATCCGTGTTTTTTCTTTGATATTTCTTTGATTTTTCTAAAAAAAAAAAAAAAAAAAAAAAAAAGGTTTTTGGTTACAAACTAACCGATTCGGTTGGTTAGCCAACCGAATCCGGTTAGACATTCTGTGAAAAATTAGTACGCATTTATTTCTCTAATCCTTTTTAGTTAATTGTGTTTTGGTTTCTAGAGTAATTTTTGCAATTTTAGATTCTATTTTCATAATATTTCCTTTGGTTTAATTATTTCTTACATTTATCTTTCATTTTCTTTATATTTGTCATGTATTAGTTAATTAAGTTTTTATTAATTTTAATAGTTAATAGTTAATATTAATAGTTAGATATTAATAGTTTTATGTTATAGTTTGATTAGTTTAATAATAGATTTTAATTGATAGTTAATTTTGTTTTAGTTTAGTTTTTAATGAGATTTAATATGTTATTCAATTATTAGTTCATGAAGAGTCTTATTTAATTAACTAGAGTTAGTACACCTTATTGAAAAGATATTGAGCCAATCAGGTTGCTCGATTTTGACACGTGGGCAAAATCGAACAATTGATGGTCAATTAAAAGTTGAAACAATTTGATTAGTATTGTTAAAATTAAGTTTGCGTGTGTAAATTGCTTTGGAAATGGCTCCTAATTTGCATTAACTTCTAAAAAAAAAAAATAATAAAAAAAAATAAATAAAAATTTCGATCAAACCGATCGGTTGCAACCCGCAACCGGATCCGGTTTGTGTTTCTGTCTTAACATTTTCAACCAACCGATTCGGTTGGTGAACCAACCGAATCCGGTTGGAGTTTCTGAGTTAATTTTTACAACTTTTAGGTTTTGAGTTTTAAGTTGAGCTTTTAATTTTGTTAAGTGTCTTAGCTTGTTTATTATATGTTTCTATAGTTTGTTCTTGTTTTTACTAACCCTAACGCTAATAATTCGGATTTTGTTTTGTTTTGTTTTGTTAAGTTGTCTAGTAACATGGATAGTTTGAGCGGAGTCTCGGAATACCTTCGTACTTTGGACG
The DNA here is from genome assembly GCA_022545495.1 of Chrysanthemum lavandulifolium. Taxonomy (NCBI): domain Eukaryota; kingdom Viridiplantae; phylum Streptophyta; class Magnoliopsida; order Asterales; family Asteraceae; genus Chrysanthemum; species Chrysanthemum lavandulifolium. The sequence goes on along the minus strand of CM040245.1, from coordinate 33,019,122 downwards.
AAATGTTCAAGGATACCGGAAGTTCATTAGAAAAGATTGGAGGTATCTTGGAGGAGAGCAAGAAAGAATTGGGAATTGACACAGCTGATATGGAGGAAATAGGTGAAAACAAGGTTCAACCACCCAAAAAGGGACGAGTGGTAGTGTTTACACAAGCACCGCTAACGGTGTATGATTCGCCGTTAATGAGATTTGGAACGCCTTGTAGTGTGGAAGGAGTGAGTGCTTGGGATGCGCAGCTCAATATGGCTTATGGAGAGAATTATATCTTGGAAAAGGTTCTTGATGAAATCGGTCATGTACGTATGGACTATGAAGCCTATGGAAGAAGGATGGTCAAAAATCTGAAGGTCAATATTCACGGACACATTTTTGAAACTGATTTTGTTGTGCTAGAAGAGGGGAACGCGGATGAGCCTAATGTGTGTTTTGGTCGGGATTTTCTTGTCACAACCAAGTGTCAAGTAGATTTTGGAATGGGAGAAATGAGGATCAATATAACGGAGTTGGAAGAAGGGAAAGAAGTAAAAGAGATGCTAGTGGAAGTGTGTGCAACCATGGGAAATGAAGAGGTGGAAGTAGTAAAGATGGGAAAGGCAAACCGAAAGAAATCATCATCAAATAAACTAACCCCAACAACAACCTCCACTACCAAAAATGATTACACACCATCATCACCTACCACTACTATCAAACCCTTAATCGACAACCAAAAGGAAGCTATTTTAGAGAACTTAGAACAAAAGTTTCTAGAGCTAAATGAAAAGAAACCGGTTATAGAAGTTCTTCAAGATTATGTGCTTTATCGAAAGAAGTTGGATGCATTGATGCTAGCAAGGGCTAGATTGGAAGACAAGAATCTCACGGAAGAAGAGCGAGATCAAATTTTGTTTAGAGGCATGCCAAGAAAGGAGAAGGATCCGGGTAATTTTGTGTTGCCGATCAAAGTAAATGGGACTACACCCGTTTATGCTTTAGCCGACACGGGGTCGAGTGTTAATGTGATGTCGTATCCGTTGTTTAAGACTTTGGGACTAAGTAATCCGCAGCCTAATCATTCTAAGCTTACTATGGCGGATAACACTCAAGCAAAGGCAATGGGAGAAGTTAAGAATGTAAGAGTGCAAATTGGCTATCAACCGTATTTGGCAGATTTCCTTGTCTTAGATATTCCGGTGGACAAGAGTTTACCACTATTATTGGGGAGACCATTCTTACGGACTTGTGGAGCGATTATAGACATGGGAAGAGGCACCATGACTATTGACGATGGGATTTCGAGGCAAACATACTACCCAAAACCAAGAGGCCCAATCTTGGAATTTATGGAAGATTTGGAGTTCATAGAAGCAAATGATGATTTAACATGTTTTGAAGTGGGACGTGATGTCCACGGTAATCCAATGTACGGACCTTTAACTCTGCCTTATTTCGATATAGAGGATGAAATGGAACGTGCATTTGCGATAGAAGCTTTCTATAACCCATTCAAAAACATACTAGTGTACAAAAAGTTGACCGACTTTTTAGGATCTTTACCGGTGCAACTTAAGAATTTGGAGTGGAGACCCGAAGGGTCGGGGACTTACAAAAGACAAACCGGAGATGGAGATTGGCATGTTAAGTTCGACATACTTTGTCCGGACGGAAGAAGATTTATGAGAAAGTTCAAAACTTTTGAAACGTTCCGTGAGTTGACCGGAAAATTTCAAAGTGAGGATATCCTTAGGCAAGAATATTTCGAGGAATTTTGAGGAAAAGACCAAAGACCGTAATAACAAGCAATTATTTGCTTGAATATCATGAATTCTTTCTTTTTGATTTGATGCATTTAGGATTTTTTTTTTTCTTATTTATTTTTCATTTTTGAAGTAATTTGGTTGAATGCGTTATGACTATGAGTTTTAAGTTGGAATTTGGTTTAGTTCATTTAATATGATGAGTTGAGTCTTTCGATTGAATGATTGTTCAGAATTTCATATGGAGGATGAATGTTGTGTGAATTTTTAGTAGAATTTTTTTGAGTAAAAATGTTGCTTGGAAGGGAAATGCCTAAGTAACATGTAATAAAAAGCAAAATTTGGCAAAATGCAAACCGAAACGGTTTTGTCCTTGACTGAACCGGTTGCATCAAAGTATAAAAACCAAAATTCACTTTTTCAGAAAAACACACACACACACTAATTCTCCAGTGGGTTTTGCAAAAATTCATCCAAGAGAAGCAGATTGAAGGTTGTTTCAGTTGTAGGAAAACATCATGGCACCCAAACAAGTAAGCATCTACATTCAATTAACTCAATTAAGGTTTAATTAGAACATTTTGATTCGGATTGATATTAGGTCACCAATTTGGGGGTTTTTGTTATAATTCGAATTAAGACGTAATACTTTAGGATTGAGTGGGTAATTGATGTAGGAGTGCATTACAAAAAGAATTTGATAGATTGATTCACCATAGAATGAGTATTAGATGATCAAAATTTTCGGATTTAGTTGGGTTGTGGTGATGAAAAGAGATAAGTTGCAATTGGCGGTTCTTAATGATATTATTTTTTTTAGAGTGATGGGTGCCACATTATTAGAACTAATGATTCAAAGTGAGTTCTAAAATGTTAGATGTTTGATGTATTGACAAGCAAGTTTAGAGTAATTCAAGGATGTGGAAATCATTGAGGATGATAGAATGCGATCTAAGAGTGGTTAGGGCATTAGAGAATTCGAGTTTATGATGGTTAAGAGGCAAAAGCCTTACGCAGTCTGCACAACCGATTCGGTTGCGCATTGCAACCGAACGGTTGGAGCTTGACATTTTGGGAAACCGATTCGGTAACCGAATCCGGTTGCGGTTTCTGTGTTCAAAATTGTGAAATTTTTAAATGAATCTTAGAGGGTTCCATGAACTTTTTGTTTGTTCTAACACTCTCATATGATCTTATATTTGTGATTTCTACAGAGAATTATTGTAGGTAGCTCAAGCGAAAGGGAAATTCCAATGAACCCGCTTGTTACGAAGTTTTGTGAAAGAAACGAGAAGAAGAAGGTTAAGTATAGTTTGAAAACGGAGGCAAATGCCAACTTAAAGTTCACAGATCTCACCGACGGGGAGAAACATGCCTTTCGAGAAAGATTATCGAAGTTGCAACATAGAACATGTTTGGTTCCAAGGGTGATTGATTGGGATTTGTTTGAGGAGTGTGATTGCGAGGATGAGTTAAGAGGATTAATGCGAACATCTTATGTATACCCAGGGGATGGAGATTCGTTCAATGATTTGTCATGGGAAAGAGCGTTTAGCGTCAATGAAGTGATCTATCGAGAATGGTGTATGGAGTTCTTTTCTACCATGTATTTTGAAAGGAAGGTGAATGTTCGGAACTTGATGACGGAGATTTGTGTTTGGTTTAGGCTTTGTGGAAGGGATCATGCTTACACTTTGCCAGCTTTTGGCGTGGTTCTTGGTTTGTATGAGCCACATGAGGTCAACCATCGATTATTTGAAGCTCATTTTTCTAGGCTTAGGAGGTTTGAAAAAGACTATCCAAGTATTCCCGCTTATTGGAATCGAGTGGGAGATCCTTCGTGCCCTAGGAGGAATGCCTCAACCATCAGAAATCCGTTAATGAGGATACTTCACAAGTTGATAGTGACCGGCCGTTTAATAGACATGGAAGCAGGGACAAATGCCAAAAACCGGACTTATGGGTTATGATGTTGCTAGAAGAAACTAAGGACGGGAATGCAGTTTGGCAGATAGCCGAATATTTGTCTAGAAGAGCCTCGGGAATCAAGAGCAATAGCCACATTTGTGGAGGACATTTTGTGACGAGATTGGCAAAGAATCTTGGGTATTTTGTTGATGAGGAATTGGCTATGTGTGGAGAGCCAAAGTATAGTGAAACATGGACTGCACAAGGTTTTGGGAACGCTTTGAATAGGAGATTGAAAACCTTGGGGTTGTGGATTGAACCAAGAAGACAACAACAACAACAACCACCCCAACAGCAAGGGAATATACCAATGGAGAATGTACAACTGGGTACGTCCAGTAGTTTTGATTCGGGTTGGGGAGAGTGGAACCAACATCTAGATGAGATTCAATGTAGGGATGTGTGGAGAGATTCGATGATGTTAAGAAACAACTACATCAATGATTATTCCATGCCTATCTTTCAACACATGGCTCGTGAAGCCAATTATGAATTGCCACCCTACAATCCACCCAATGTTCCACCATATCCTTTCCCTTACACTTCTTACCCTGGACCCTATCCGTATCCATATCACGGTACGCACCATTTCGATCCAAGGTCCCCATATGGTCGATTACCTGAAGTTGGTGGAGCAAACTACGAGGTTGGAGGATCATCATCAGGAGTTGGAGGAAAGAAGAAAAAGAGGAGAGTTCGTTCGGAGATTGTGGACGAAAACTACGTAACCGAAAGTGATGATGATGAGTATGATGATGAAGAAGGAGAAGACATGAGCGAGGATGACGAGTGATCGTGGATCATTCGTGAATTATGATTTCAAAAACAATGGTCATGACGTGTTTTTAAAACAATTTCTATCCATTTCTTTAGGATGTTTAGCATGCTTTGTTTGGTTCTATCTAGTTTTTAGTAGTCTTTGTTTTGTTTGTTTTGTGTATTGCGTGTTGCAGTTTTTGTTTGCAGGATGGATGTGTCGGAAGCTTATTGATGGTCAAATGTTTAGAGTTGGATAACTCACATGCTTTCTAATGACCCAATGCGCGTATTGCATATTCTATCCCGTGGTATCTTTTAACTATCTCTTTTTCCCATTTTCTTTACTTTGAAGTTCATCTTTCATTACATTGAGGACAATGCAAAACTTAAGTATGGGGGAGGGAAGAAAATAGGAAAAATGATACGATTTTAATTTTTTTAGATAACTTTTGGATGCATGTGATTAGAAGAAATTCGCCCTTGATGGTCTAGTTGTTTTCACGCGTTATTGATACTTAAAATACATAACTTGGAATTTCAATGGTGAAATGAGAATTTTGAAATTTTTTTCTGAATTTGAACCAAATTACAAAAGTAATTCATTTTGGATTCGATAGCATTTTCTAGCATGCATAATAGCCTTTTTCCCACAATTTTGTGAGGTTTCTTTTGTATAAAACACATCTTTTGTTTTATATTTGCTATGAGTGTGCGGTGATTATGTCGATTCTAGAACTTGTACTAGTTATGCATTACGGTTAAAATCACCTTCGAGTGATCTAAATATGTTCAAGTGATAAGAGGCACCTTAGGAATAAAACCAAATGGCCTTCCATTTTACATCTAATGATATATTAGCTAACCACATCGGTTAGTTAACCACCCACATGGACCCATTTTGTTAGTGCTCATCTTTAGCACTAGATACCCTAGTTACACCCTTTGAGCCAATCTTTTCATTTGTTAAATCCAGAAAAATACAAAAATATTTTACACTTTAAGCTTTAGCCAACCCTTATCAAGTCTATTGGTTTGTTGTTAGTTATTTGGAATGTTGGACTATTTTTGATGATTATGAAGAAGCTACACTTTGTTTATAGTGTGTACCATTCTCCATCTTGTATGAAAGAGACGTCTTTCTCGATTTTTTTTGGTGTATGCTTATACTAAGTGTGGGGGAGTTAAAAAAAAAATCCATAGCCAATGAGCTATATGAGGAATATTGATTAGCCAATGAGCTAAATTGAGTTATATATTTACGGAGATCAATATGTGAAGAGGAGTAATAATCATTTTTCGGGATTGTGGTTTGTTTGATGGCTTGCAACATGGAGGTTTAGACTTGATTTCATTTTTTTAACACCAATTTCATAACCGTCTCATGCCTTATACATACCTTTTATGAACCCTTAGCCTTAACGTTACAACCCGAATAAAAGCCCTCTTTGATGAATTTATTTTCTTTGTTTTGATACTTGTACAAGCTTATGGTAAAAAAGCATTGATCATGACTAGGCATTGAGTGATTTACATATACCCACCAATATATGAGTGTTGAGTGAATTCTTAAAACCATTCGTGAGGTGTTCTAGTTATGTTATCTAAAGTGTTTGGTTCATTTTTAGAAAATTTTCACATATTATAAGCAAGCCAATGATTATCTCTTTTGGGGTAATTGTTACATTTTTTGGAACCATGGTGACAAGACCATTGAAATCAATTTTTGCAAATGTTAGACCTACTCGAGGGCGAGTAGAGCTTAAGTGTGGGGGAATTTGATAACGTCTAAAATGAACATGTTTTTAGTAGCGTTATTGTTAGTTTTGTGCATGGTATTCGGCTATATTTACTCATAACTGTTGCAAAAGTGCAAAGTTGCGTATTGTGTATGTATATGTAGCCAGGTATCGCGAACAATGAAGAAATGAAGTCTTTTATGCACATTTGGAAGATTCTCGAGGAAGGAAGTTGAGCTTGGAAGCTTTTGGACTCAATGATATGGAAGCATAGTGATTTCTAAGCATCTACAGCAAGGAAAGATCAAGTATGGCCTTGGAAATCATCTACGTAAGCAAAGAATGAAGCGTATAGGAGAAAAGTCAACAAAAGTCAAAATAGCAAAACCCAGCCGATCGGTCGTAACCCGTAACCGGATCCGGCTGGGCAAATGGTCAAGACAAAACCGATTCGGTCGTATCAGAAACCGATCCGGTTTCTGGTCCTGCAGTTACACAAAATCGCATTTATTGTTGCCTTAACTCCCCATAATCATTAGAGTCCGATCATTTCTTGATATTTACTTGTTGGGGACGTTTTGGGTCGATTAAACAAGCACCTTTGGCTATATAATGAACCTAGTACTAGTATACTAAGGGTGACACAACCAAAATTGTATTAGTTTTCACCAAAACTAATACTAACCCTATTATTCAGCCCAAAAGCTTAGTACTTACTGAAAAGCGCCCAGAAGCAAGGAGGGAACCATTCTCATCCATTGTTTTGGTAGTTTGGAGTTGTGCGGTGATCCTAGGTGATTGGAGGCGCGTGGTTGCTACAATCCACGATTTCTAATTCTTGTAATCACAAAAGTTTAGGTATTCTATGAACTTTGTTATGGAAATCTATTCTCTTGAATTGTTTGAATTACCTTGTTATGATTTGTGTTTTGATATGATTGTTTTCATGGAGTAGTTTGTGATATACTTGTGTGTTGGAATGTAATTAATCATAGTAGTGTTCTCAAAATGTGATGCATGTATATATGATCTTGTTTAAATGAGTTTGTTGGAAAAATACTAGTCTTGGTTGATTTGTCAATAAAACATGTTTTAAGAAAAAGGACCGAAAGGATTTCTCTTGTGTTTTATTCCAAAAAGTGTAGTGACAAACTAGTATGGGGATATGGTGATTGACAACCACCATGTTTTGCTTATTAAAACAAGACTAGGAACGTTTTCATCACGAAGGGTCGAAAGATTCGTAAGAACAAATTTGATAAGAACATGTTGCAAACAAATGGAATTTCTATAGGATAATCATTGGGATAATGACCGAAAGGATTACCTAATTGTTTTGTTCTTAGAATGATTTTTTACAAACAAATACCATGGTTGGGGAATCATTTGCTTATGATTTGTGCATCATACCAAGAGTATACACCAAACCTTTATGAACACTATTTATGGTTGATTATAGACTACACACAAGTATATATTTATATCTCTTATTTGAATCTCACTAGAACATAATTATTTGAGGAAGCCTTGACAAGCTTTCTTATTAGAAACTTTTAAATCAATTTCATACAAAAATCCTTGGGACGATCCCGACTTACCAAACTTTGCTATTACGGACGAGTATACTTGCTCGTATGTGTTAATAGGTTAGACGGTTAATTCGTGATTATAAATTTTAAAACTTGCACCATCGGTCGCTCATATTCGGAAAGTAATGAATTATTTCAAAGCAAGTTTGAAATGATATGGGTAACTAATAAGGAAATAAATCCCGTAGCTCCCACTGAAATTGATAACATTACAGGAATGTTATATCAGTTATAAAATGCAATGCTCCTACTGGATTTGTCAACATTGTAAGTGTTACATTTCCAGTAGAAAGCATATAGCAATTTTATACACTTTCCTATTCTCTTCGAATGCCTACGAGTAGCAATGTACTTAGGTATTGAACAGAGTATATGAAGTCCTACTTATGTAGATGAGGGACCAGCCATTCATAATTTAATTTGAATCTTTAGCATGCTATTCCTCCTTTATCATCTACATTGCCCCAAGGGTATTTAGCACTTTAGGAATAATGAGAGTCAAAGAAAATTACCTTGCGAATATTCTAGTAATTTCTTTACTCTTTGCGGTTTAAACTCATACATCGTGACAAGTGCAAGATGTCATGTTATTTTGGTAGCTATACACAAAATGTTTTCTAGTTACACAAAATATTATATCTTTCAATTATTTCTAGACCTTAAAAGGGTAACGAAAGATCATAAGTGAGTTTAAAAATTATTGTAATCCTATCTTAGTTTGTTAACTAAGGAGAAAAGATAGGAATAAGTCTCACTCTTCTTACCAGGAAAAGAGACTAAGTTTGTCTTTTTAAGAAAAAAAACAACTTTGTTTACGAATTATGTTGCAACAACACAATTCAATCAGAACACAGAAAGTTCAATTATAGCATTTTCGATAATTACATTCTTAAAAGAATTAACTACCCAATTAATTATTAACAAGACAAAGATCCATCTTGCACTCCCACTTATTTACCAGAAGTCTGACAAGTGAGTAACTAAGTAGGACAAAAGGTAAGCGACGAGTGTTAATTGCATAATGCAACTCTTATATTTATGAGACTGATCAAGACACTAGTATACAAGTAATAATGTCATGAGCATGCTTAGTTCTCATCTTATACCTCCGGTCCAAGGTCTGACCAAGCAAAATCGAAATAAGTCGACATGCAAAAATCACCAAAGGTCTGACCAATGAGTAATAATCACCATGGGTTGGAATGGCCCTAAGGTCTGATCAAATACGTCAAGCCAAATGCACATGTTCATAGTTGGGTGGCATAGACTTAAAATTTTACACATAGGGTATTCACATAAATGTGATAAATTCGTGTACAAAGAAGCATGCAAAACAGCTTTGTAACACTTAATTTAAAAACTTTTAGTCATGACAATGTAGTGATCATCATGGTTCACAGTAGCTCCAATCGAACTCGCAGGGAGGCAGAGGACTAGGTCAGCGCTAGGCAATAACCGGAAATCCATTAGGTGTGACTGCGTGCACCATCTTAAACCCCCTTTATAGTTTGTTCTAGTGGGTGAGCCGTACATCCCAAGTGTCCATAGCGTCTAGTTTTTAAATTCATGAAAAATTGTTTCAATAGTTTAGGTCACTTTATTTAACAAAAACAATTTTCCGCGTAACAAATAGCAGGTCACAATGAGCATGGTATTTAGGCGTGTAAATAAAGACCATTATTAATGTTATGATTACGATATGTATTATTCCAGATTGCATACGATTAGGTGTCAAAAACAAGTAATAATTATGCACATAAGGAATCACAAACATATAAACATAAAACATTAATAAACACATATTGTTCCGAGTTCTCTCGCGAGTCTTCCCCAAAAGGAGAACCATAAGACCGTCACTAGGTATGAAACCTAGATCGCCCCATACATCACAAAAAGCAATTAAGTGGGTCATATAGCCGGAAAAACACATAAAAGCATGGCAAACTTAATTAACAATTAATTATGAAATTTTATGTATTTAATAACAATATGTAATTCAAATTATCAATATAATTCTAGTTAACAAATTAATTCTAATAAACACTTTAATTCTAATTAACAATTTAATTCTATTTAACAAATTAATTCTAATTAACAATTAATATAATTAGTTTGTGTGTCTAGGTATTTTTATTAATAATTGACAAGTATTGCATTATAGTTGTCAAAACAAAAATAAAACGAATAATTAATTAGATTTCATGCGGCCTGTTAACATGTTTATTAAAGCGTGTAACCCATCATCACAAAAACAAGATGACTCGTGATGCCACTATTGGGATTTTATAATCTAGTTAACCAAGTAACGCAACAAGTACGCAGTAGAATATGGATCTAGTTTATGCAATTAGGTTAACACATAAGTAATAAATAATAAGTAATAAAGGGAATAAAGAAAACTAACCCTCGTAGTCAATTGCACACTATAAAACGAACAAGAAACCAAGTGTCTAAAATAAACACCTCTACGAGTCCACACAAAAATACTTAACCACAAGTACGTTCGATAAAACTAGTCGAGAACGTTTACCCAAACAACCTTTCGTCTTTACTTGAACTATACGAACCAAAAAAAAAAAACCCTAGGACACCCTTCTCTTTGTTGTCTGAGATCGTACCAAAACTGTGAACCAATAAACCACTTGTCCGATATCGGATACAGTATATTCGAGATCCTCGTGCCTTTGACCAAGAACAAAACAAACTAACCACCAATACCTTTTACTTGTTCGCCTAGGAACACAAAAATACAAGTACCAATAAAATCAGTACACCTTGGATCAATTAATAATGCAAGTATGAATTTATTAATTGCAAGGTTAGATATAGTTGACATATGTTAATAAACGAAAAGTCACTATATGCCCACCAATCATATAGATTGAGTGGTCACGGTAACATATAGTATAATGACAATTTCATGTCAAGAAGTTTGATCGATTATATGCTGAATAATAGAATAATTTCGTTAAGGAATAGGGTGCTAGGAGTGGGGTATATATACCCTCCAAAACCTAGTAATCTTGGGCTCCAAACTTGTGCTCCAAGTTAATCCCATTCCTAATTCTAATATAATTCCTTCCAGCCCTCACACATAATCCAAACGCCCCATATTTGTGACTGGCAGTGGGCTAAGCAAAATTGTAATCGGGTCTAGATGCTATTGAGTTTATGATATATAAATACAATAAAACATAAAGACATCAAGAGTACAGTAAGACTTAAAGATCATAACAAATAAATTAATTAAGCGAAAGTATGCGTAACGTACCTCTTGCGAATGTCAAATCCTCGAGCAAAGCAAAACAATCCTCGAGCAAATCAAAACAAAAGTACTTATTGGTGTAAGAATAATGTCTTACAACCACGTTCTTCATACGAATTAACCAAACAAATCAAGCGATTGCTAGATCTAACACAAGTCCTCGTTTAAGAAAACGAAACCAAACTCCCTTACTTTGGGGTGTTCGGCGATTATGGGACAAGAGAGAGAGAGAGAGAGATCTAGGGTTAATTCGATGCCTGATGTATGAAACCCTAGAACCTAATCCTCTATTTATACTAGTAGGTAAACTTAGGAACAAGTTTGTGTATTAGGCTTTGTATAGGCCCTATGGCCGCCACCATTGAAAGCCAAAGCCCAATCCATAACTTTTCCAAGTTTTCCATTTCTAGTCCTTCTCTTTTCATTTTAACGATCGTTAGTCATTTTTCCGTCAAATACTTAACGATGGTTAACGGACTTAATGTGTAATAATTAATCGTAAACATAAACATTAATTATTAACTTTAATTCTCATTCGCTAATGTGTGCAATCCGTGGTCACGAGTTCGAATCCGGACATTCACATGTTTGTAAATATATTCATATTCCAACGGCTCGGCTTGGATATGTTTACAAAGCGTGAAATGACATTGGTTAGCGTCTAGCAACACGCCAATGCCCCGGTACAACTCGTGTATGGTTTTCCGGAGAAAAACCAAGTTTGATGATTCATCATCATATTCATCCTTTGTTTCTAATACCATGTTAATAAGAATATGGATCTCACTCATTTCTTAATTAACTATTACATTTCTCGTTTTATGTGATTGATCAAGATTACCAATCCTTACGAACATATTCGAGAAGACCTGGGCATGGCCATGCAAACATCTTAACAACCATACGAGGGGCCCGGTAGTATTATACTTCAAAATAAATTTGAAGGAAACAAATCCCATTTTGACTACAAAGCGGGATCCATAAATTTATAACACGAAAACAACCCTTATAACTACCGATTCGTTATAGCGTTAGATTGCTTCACAAAATGCACTACATCCATGACATATCTCTTGTATCTCAGTCGGAGGATAAATATCCATGATATATTAATGACAAAGATCCATAAAGTATTATCATGTGGGTGGGATAAGTCCTATACTCGATTCATTGAATATCATAACGAAATTAGTCATGCTACGCATCAATATACTTTCAAGTATATTCTAACTAATACTCAGTTGTCTTAATTCAATATCATTCCCGTGTTATTGATCGACAATGGACTATTTAGAATAACTTAAGTTATTCAAGGATTTAAACATGCAAATACAGGACACAATATTATAAATGAAATTAAACGTATGCCGTACTTTAATTCATTATAAACAATAATTGTTTAACATCCTTTATCCAAACACTAAATAGATCAATGCATGATAATTCTTAGTTAATGAATTTTGCCACAAGTCATGAGAATCATACTTGTTGACAAGGCATAATTTCAACAAACTTTGATCTATAGGAATTTTGAGAATACTTATTTCAAAAATTCAATAAGTGAATTTCTTGTATGTGTTTACACATATCTTGATATTGTCATATCATTCCATAAGGTGCGTGACAACCTGAACCACCTTTATATGACAATCATCTTTCAAAACTTTAAAGTTTTAAAGTATTCTTTATTCTTTAATGTATAATGCAACTATGCTCTTAGATGAGCATAACTAGTCAACATGGTCATCATCAAGGATACCGTGACTAGAATTGAGTGTCATCTCAATTATACTAGCATCATTGTGTACAACAATATGCTCTTTAAATATCCGTAAACTTTGAGCGGTTATAGTGTAATGTTGGTGCCTACCAAAACTCAAGTTTGTTGGCAATGACAATTATGAAACAATTGTCATATAATCATCCATAGAATCTAGGAGCATCTCCAGGCGTGGAATGTGATTCTAAATCAAACATATTCCTTTTAAAATATTTATTACACTAACAACTTTCAATGTTGTCAAATCATCTTGTAATCAATCATGACACAACAATCTTACAACATGATATACATGATGAATCTTTAAGTTAGACTTTAAGATCTCATTATATATCCATCATGTTCTATTAGACTCATTTATTTACATATGTTTATAGTAATAAACATATATTCCAAGGTTGTATATATTATTTCCAAATCTTACAAAGCAGTTTCATTCCCAACTAAAACTTAATTTAAGTGGAATGTAGTTGCCCATACAACATATAAGATTTAAGAAAAATAAATAATACTCCACTAGCTTTCGGGAATACTTATGAGCAATTTTATTTTAATTATTAAATCAAACATGGATTTAATATTAAACATAAGAATCATCTCTAGATGCATGCATATATCCATTCATAGATTCTTGCGATCTGTACAAATTCAAAGATTATTTGAATTCATAAACTACTTTGTATTACTTATCGTCCTCATAAAAGTAATTCACAACAAAGTTTTGATATTCATTGTCAAAATTTCATATCAATGAAACTAAGTAATACAATTATAATCTTTATACTTCTATTTAATGTATCTAGAAAAGAATATTCAATCATAGTTAATTGCTTAAATATGATTAATATTATTATCACTAGACATGCATTAAATATGTACAATATTGTCCATATGATTCTACATAAAGATTTAAACCACTAAGGTTTCCATCCTTTGAAGAAACTCATATTCATTATTAAGATAAACCAAGTATCTAAAGTTGATTATCTTTATGGATGACATCTCAACATTCATAGTATGATTGATTTACCACAATTCATCATTTGGTAAATTCATCATTATGATTATCGAGCTTACCATGATCACGTAACTCATATTCCTCGGCATATTAAATATCGAGATATCCTTTCGGATCTATGAGCGATAATTCCATCATATTGAGGTCTATCATTTACATGTTTAACCTCATCATGATATTTGCTAGTGTATTTTAGAAGATTACGTATTTTGTAATTCAATCTTTCAAGATTTTAAACAAAACTCCCACTTGCCTTTAACAATTTAAAGATTACCTTTAAATAGTTTAGCAAAGTGAACAACAATACATTGTTCTCTTTTGGGATATTACAAAAACATTGTGAGTTCTAACATTATTTTGTTACAACTCACTATACAAGCGAGTTTAACAAATTCGAACTTCATTATAAGACTTAATGTGATTCATCACATTCCATAAACAAATGGTGTCTTATTAATCTTCTAGGTTGGAGTCTTATTGAGTATATTCAATCTATACTCAATATTCTAGCCTTGATAACTTTTGGAAGAAACTATAGTTATCTTGAATCAAACATGCCAATAGATTTTGATTCTTCTAGCGAACATACCATAAAACTATGGTATTTCATTAGAATTAATAGTTAAAAGATAATCTAACAATATTTAAGATAACCATCTACTCTTTGGCTCATCTATTTACCAACAAAGTAAAACTTAATGGTACAATAGAATTACCAAGTCAATTGCATGTATTATAACACAAGTATTTTGACCAAGTCAAAGACATATCGATTATAATCACTATCGTTATAAGTCATTGATCACCTCATTGACTTCATGCATATGTCTTAAAACATAGCAAGTTAACGTCTTACTTTATATTATAAGTCTTGTATTAAAAGACTTCATGTTTGTGACTTTACAAAATCATAAACATTTTTTAATTAAGTAATTATGAACACCACCTCGGGGTTTCAATTAATATTTCAAGTTAATATTTACTACATATATTTAAGTCATTCATGAATACTTAAATTCAAAGTAATATAGATTACTTAATTTAATTATGTCATTCCATGAAATATACTAGCGTGAAGCGCAAAATCATCCATGCTGTTCTCGCGACACGTGGATATTTTACCTTGGGCTATAATCTAGTTCACGTTCTCCGTAACATAAATTGTAACTACAAGTGTTTCTTAAATATTGAATGACATAAATATTGAAAATAAAGTAGTCTTTGTTATCATCTTGACACATGTTCTTAATAGGGCAATCATACATATTTAAATGTATATTTCCTATTAGACGTTATTCTCTTACTTTACATCAAGAGAATTCATTTAAATTATATTTATATGTGTTGTACCTTGCACACAATAAAGATTTCTCCCACTTGTACGGAACAACATCATGTAGCGATAAACAACACGATACCGTTCGTTTATTTGATTAAAATGATTTGTGTCATAGATATAGGACTATATTGATTTGTAAGGAAGCGCGCATGACAATCCTTAAAAAATAAGTGCCTACAATTGGAAAGTAATTATCTTTGAAGATAATATGGGTTTACTACGAAACAAAGCTTGTAACTCAGCTGAATTAGAAATCGATTAAACAACTTCTTATTGATAATGCAACTAAATGCTCCTTTGAGATCGACAACATTGTAAGTGTTGCATAACCGATGAAAACAACTTGCTTGCTTTTACTTTCTACACCTTTAAAGAACCATACGTAATCATTACTAAGGTACTAAGGTGTATTCTACTCTATGAATGATGGGTTATCCATCAACGTTATTAACGAAAAATTGGGTATGCAATTTCTTCCTTAACATGCCTATCATCCCATACTGGTATGTAGTACCTTTAAAGGCTAAAGCAAAACAACTAGATAAAATATGCTAGTTTGCCTTTTACCAATTTCATGGTAATTTGTCTAGCTTCTAATCTTGTAATTCATATACATGTTTTCCGGTTAACCAACATTCATGTTGTTACAAAAGAATTCATTCACCAAATGAGGTAATGAAATCTTTATGGAAAATAAGATATGCAATTCATTGCTATGAGTTACATTAAATTTAGACAATTCAAATGTTCTATAATACCTTTCTCATTCATGAAAAGGAATAGGATTGAGTCTAATGCTTCTCCCATGGAAAAGAGACTTCGTTTTCTTTTCGATAAATTATTCTCGATCAAACATTTGTTTGAAAGCGAGAATGGAAAATTTCTTGATCAAAGACTAAACCTTGTTTCTGGTTAAATGTTGCATTTATACATTCAAAAAATTACAAAATTCAATTTTAGTATTTTCGATAATTAACCTTGTTCAAGAAAATTAATTACCCATGGTTCATAAGCATATAACCATTTAATTTTCACGAAAAAATAGGATCAAATTGTCATAATCTCATCACATCGGTTGATGCGCTGGTAATGAACCTTATACAAAGTGGTAGAGCTTTTGCTCAATTGCCAATTTCAATTGCAATTCCTAGATTTATAGGATTTACATATAGCCAATTTCAATTGCCATGTAAACATGTTTTATCCCATCTTATGCCTTGAGTTGCCGGTTTCACTACAAAACTCGATTAAGTTATCCAACTTAAGAAGCGCAAAACCGTCCATGCCGTTCTCACGACACGTGGACATTTTACCCTTTGATTCGATCTAAGTCACGGTCTCACGCAAATAAAAAATAATCTTAGGTGTTTCCGTTTCGTTGGATGGCATATAACTTAAATTAAAGGGTAATAGTTTTGATGTAAAATCAAATATGTACAAAGATGTCATGCATTCATCTTAGTAACATAGGTTTTATTAAAACATTTATATCTTGTTTTAATGTTTAAGTTTTCATCATCAAACTTTAATTGAGGTATTGGTTTCACCAATCAAGGAATTTAGTGTTAATTATCATCCATTATCTGGTACTTTTGCATAAGTGTAAACACTTGTGTTTGAGATAATTACCACCAAGTGGCGCATGGAATTAAAACTAATTAAGCCCTTAAGATGAGCTTGCACATTTAATGGCTTACTAAGTAGCTCCATTCGAACTTACAGGAGGGGTGAGGACCGGTGCGGCGCTAAAGCACAACCTTAGACATCCTTTCGGTGTTGTGCGGTATGCGCTTCTTTAAACCCTTTTATTAGTTCATTCTCGTGGGTGGCTGTTCGGTCATTTGTACCAAAGTCATCATCAATTAAGCGATTATGATTACTATTCTTAAAAATACATGTTTCACCATTGTTTAGGTCGGTTTATTTTTCTTGTAAAAATACCCTTGTTACACATAACAAACAAGCAAGTATTTGAAAAATAAACAAATAAACAATGAAAGCATAACAAATAAAAGTCATGCATATCAAATAGCCACATGCAAAGCGGTTTGATAAATCTTATTAATAACCAATTCTAGATCATCAATATGCATATATTTAATTAAGACTTCCACCGTTTTCATCTATGTATAAGGTGAACCACATGCATCGATTCATCGATTGCGTAAGTCAAAACTAAATATATACCACATAGCACATAATTGATTAAATTAATAATTATTGAGGTCTTCCCCAATTTAAGATCTATCATAATTTAATGTATATCACTTAAAACATGAAAGACATACAATAAAAAATAGATCCATGATAAAACATGCAGATAATTATCATGGATATCAATTACACTTAACAATTAATGCAATTAAACAGAGTTACGCATATACACATAAAGTTGCATGCATCTTGGGGTTTCTAATCCAATTAAAACATTAGTTTACAAAACCCTAATTAGGGCACCAAATAAAAAACGCCCCCTCAAAATTAGGGTTTAGGTTTTGCAAACCCTAGATCTAAGCATACAAATAATAACACATTCATGTTTATTTTAATTATGTGTTTCAATAATTAATTACTTGTTATACAAGGCTCGTGATGCCCTTTGTTGAGTTTATGATATAAAATACAATAAAACATAAAGACATCAAGAGTACACGCGGAAGACTTAAAGATCATAACAAATAAATTAATTAACCGAAAGTATGCGTAACGTACTCTCTTGCGAATGTCAAATCCCTCGAGCAAAGCAAAACAATCCTCGAGCAAATCAAAACAAAGAAGTACTTATTGGTGTAAGAATAATGTCTTACAACCGCGTTCTGTAATACGAATTAACCAAACAAATCAAGCGATTGCTAGATCTAACACAAGTCCTCGTTTAAGAAAAAGCGAAACCAAACTCCCTTACTTTGGGGTGTTCGGCCGATTATGGGACAAGAGAGAGAGAGGAGAGATCTAGGGTTAATTGATGCGCAGTGTATGAAACCCAGAACCTAATCCTCTATTTATACTAGTAGGTAAACTTAGGGAACAAGTTTGTGTATTAGGCTGTATAGGCCCTATGGCCTCCGCCACCATTGAAAGCAAAGCCCAATCCATAACTTTTCCAAGTTTTCCATTTCTAGTCCTTCTCTTTTCATTTTAGCGATTGGTTAGTCATTTTCCGTCAAATACTTAACGATCGTTAACGGACTTAATGTGTAATAATTAATAAACATAAACATTAATTATTAACTTTAATTCTCATTCGCTAATGTGCAATCCGGGTGGTCACGAGTTCGAATCCGGACATTCACATGTTTGTAAATATATTCATATTCCAACAGATGCAACGGATCAAAGTGCGGGTCAAATATAGTTCAAGTAGTAAACGTAACATAGCGTACTCTTATGTTTAACGTGTGTGCCCCCATAAGCTCACACACTTCTAGCCGTTTTCGTACGTACCAACTCCCATAATCCAACAAATATCTCACGCAACTTTTATTGCTTATATATGCTTACAGCGATTCCAATTGGTTTTTATGAAAGTTTTTACGCTTTTGGATTTCGGGCTAATCCTGATAATGTTTACTTGATAGGCTGTGGTGCTTATTGTAAACTAACCAAAATGAAATGTGTTATTGAATATCCGACCGTAACTCGGCTGGGGAATGACCGAATAACATAGCATATATGGCTGTTGTGCAACCGAGTTTCTTTGCAGCGTGGAATTCGGATACTTCTGTGACCTAACCAATGTATACAGATCTGAGCCTAATAATTTATTGCACCACAATTAAGTGTGTCTGGGATTATGTTTGCAAAACTAAACATACTATACGTATGGAAAATGAAAGTTAGAAAAAGAAGAAAAAAAAAAAATTCACGACTTTTTTTTTTTTCTCAAAAAACGAAATAATGACTTTTTAACTAATGGTGCGTACAACCTCAGCTTTGATCGGACCCATCAAGACACTTCAAACAAATTAGAAAGTCTTTTTGTTCCTGATATTAGTAATTCAGTATTTATTTCGTACACTAGTTCCGACAGTTGCATGTTATGTATTTCCTTATAACTCACACGACTTGCAATGCATAAGTATGCTACCTTCTTAGCTTGCGAATTTAGTTATCCTCATTTCAGCTCAAAAGACAATCACTTAGCCCATTTATTTTATGCTTTCACAGGATTTGCGGGTTAGATCAGCGAATAAGCTCAAGTGCAGAGATGTCAGGTCATAAAAGCTCATGAATGACAACTTGTACACTGGTGTATGACCCTTCTTTCTCAATCACTTCATTCTTAGGTTTATTATTTACTAGCGAGGTGCCACGGCGTTGTGACGGAATGCATGGCGTTCTTACTTGATACTCCCGAAATATAATTTTTCAGCGAACCATGTTTTCTAGTTTGTTATGTTTTTAGTGACAATAAATTTACGGATGCTAAAAAATTATATGACATCTTTCAACTCTTTAACTAATGAAAATACTTTTCATTATACTCTTTTAATTATTGGTTGTGGCTACTTTTGGTTTATGAATAAGCATGACTATAATGCTACATTGCTTCTTTTTTTTTTGCCAGTTCCAAACCTACTCATGGCATATCAATGACTTATTACCCTTGATATAAAACACTTTGTATTACCCTAAACCTACACAAATTTTGCATGCCTCTTCTTTGTCCCTTTCATTTCAAAAATCAGCCACTATTTTAATATCTTCTCTTCTCTATCAAACTATCAACTCAAACATAGCCACTCCTCTTTTGTTTCTTCTAACCGATTCGAACAAACCAAAAAGAAGGAAAAAAAGAAAAACATTTAAGGAAGTGCTAACTGTTGGAAGTGTTTATGCGTCCAACTGGTTTGTTTCTTCCAAACCGATTTGAACCAAACAGATTCGAACACTTCCAATCGGTTGCACGCCTCTTTTTTATGCGTCCGTCGAATGTTTTGATAGAGAAGAGAACGAACCATTTTAATCTGTTTGAAGTGTTTGTTCGAATCTGTTGGAAACAATGAAGATATATTGTTGATTGTAGTTGGAGTTGGATAAAATGAGGCTAGAGAATAAAAGGAGGTCGGAGAATTTGTACATAATTGTGTTTATGATCTATTTAGTGTAAAAAAATTGTGTTTATGATGATTGTACCTGTAGCTTCGTATCTTGTGTTAATTATATGTATTGCATTAAAATCTTGGTACATTAACATGAGTAGAGGGAAGTTGTAGATTGTATTTGTACCTTGTGCTTAGGTAGTTGTAACAATTGATGATGGGGTGTTTTAAAATATGTATTAGTTGTATGTAAGAAGTATTAATTGTTGAGTTTGATTTGTGCTTTACATACTTGTATATTATGTTTAGCTACTTGTATGTGTTTAAAATCTAATTTAGGAAATATTAAACTTATAAATAGGAGAGAGTGTCATCCCTCCATTATAAGTAGTATAGATTTTGTGTAATAAATGTTTCTGTATGTATTTAGGTATAGTGAAGCTTAAACAAAATGGGTATATTGAATATTCAAGAAAGTGATATATTTATCGAAACAACTGTGTACCTAAGTTATTCAAAAAGTGATATATGTTAATAATATCGGAACAACTGCGTACCGGCGAGTTCGTTAAATAATCAGAAATGCCAAACACGCGGACAACTAATCATCTAACTTTGGTACGAAAAATAACTCCCCTTTTATAAAAAATATATATAATTTATGAGTGTAATATAAGCATATTAATGTGATATAGTGTTGTTAGGTGTAATATTATAAATATATATTTTAATGATAAAACGAATAGTATATGATATGTAATATACAAAGAGATTGTGGTAATTCTCATTTTATATTTTCGTAAGGGGGTGCTTGGTAGGGGTAATGGGGGGTGGGGAATGGGAAAGGTAGTGATTAAAGATGCTTGGTTAGGACTAGGAAATACAATCATTATTTAGTATTGGGTAAAGAGCATTACCTAGTAAATTGAGAGCTATGGTAATGATTACCCACCACCACCAGTAGCAGCCACAACCAGCAGTAGCCACCACCACCATTTACCACCACCAGCTACCACCATTAGCAGCCACCACCACCACCAACTGTCACCACCACCACCAGCCATCACCATCACCAGCCACCACCACCACCACCAGTAGCCACCACCACTACCACCAGCCACCAGCATCCACACCACCACCCCCTGCCACCATCACTAGCATCCACCACCACTAGCAGTAACCACCACCACCACCACCTACCAGCCACCACCACCTACCACCACCACCACCAGCTACCACCACCACCACCACCAGGCACCACCACCATCACTCGCCACCACCACCACCACCACTTTGGAGGTAAATGTGTTTTTTTTAAAACAAGCACTATCAAAGATAATGATAATCTACATTCCATTCCTTTGCATTACCTTTGTCTTTCCCTTTCCCATTCCCCATTTTGAACCAAGCGCACCCTTAGTACTTATTATACAATAATACCTAAAAATATCTATATAAATGGAATGTACTCTTGGACTAACAGTTCAAAACAAAAACATGGGTCGCATAATCCCTATCTATTCCTTCTTTGTTAACATACACCATGATTATTATGTTACATGTTCAAATGTTGATGCAATCAACTCTTTCGAGAAATTTAATATGTTTATCATGGATGAGGGAATCCAAAATCTTTTAGTTCATGTTTCTTCTAAAGACAAAGATCTTGGAAGCGAGAACAATGTCTTATAACGAAGAATTCAATTGGGAATTTCGCGAAGGAATTGGTGATTGAACTGTGTTTAAGGGAATATTTTCGGATGAATCGACAATACTCCTCGAAGAGTTGGATTTTCATGTTTTGATATTTATATTCTTTGAAAGGTGTCGAGAAATATTTTTATTAAGCGTAAATGTTATTGGTTAGTGAAAGAAGATGGTATTTATTTTGCAAAAGATAATCCATCTGATTGGAAATTAATGTATGGTTGGCCATGATATAAATTTCATATGAAAATTTGCTAGAATTTACTGGACGAATTTTGTTGCTCGTGATAAATTTTATATTGAGAGATTATGCTTATTTTTTCAAAAAATAGGCTACTTAAAAAAATATCTTTGTTTAGCAGAAAGAACTTATAAGAGATTATAAGAAAAATAATTTTCCATTAAATAAAATGTTACTTCATATAGCTTATACAGTGGCGGATCTAGGATTTCAAGATAAGGTGTGCACTACATATAATCTAATATCAAAATTTGTAGTTCAATTTTTTTTCCCGAGTCGGGTTTATCGGGTCATATTTTTCGGGTCGCATTTTCAAAACACTTTTCTTATTTAATGTTCAACCAACAACTCAGAATATAAGCTAATAAAGTAATTACACATTAAAAGGATCAAAATGACACAAAATGTGAAGTTAGTGTTTGAAACAAAAAGTCACAGTAACACAAGTAGCCTCGTCGAGCATGCAAATTTTGAGCAGGACCAAACCAATCTAATATTCCTACTTGTTTCTTTTCTTTGTTGACATGCTTAACTCAGTTACTGACAACAGATTTTGAAGTATGCCAGTTTGCTAAAGGACTAAACATAACATAAATTAGGCAATAAAAGCATAAAGTCTACAAAATTATAACTGTCAATCCATTATTGAAGGCTTGAAGCAACACATAAAAGGACCAAACTAACTAAGTCACCAAACGTCCAAACATAATATAAAACTAGCAGGGTACCCGCGCGATGCGGCGGCGGGTACCCTGTGATTAATTTTTCGGCGAATAAATGTTATTTTGTTTTGGGCGGCTGGATTCAGATTTATGTTTTGGAAGTTTAATTAGATTGTACATTGTGATTAAATAGTTTTATATTTTGGTGAATGGATGAATTAAATTATGTATTAATTGTATGTGTTGAATAGTATTTTTTTTGTTTTATTTGTGCTTCAACTACTTGAAAATTATGTTTTTTCACATGTATTTTTGAATGAAGGGGTGTTTTTAATAGTGTATTAATTGTTATATATGAGTAGTGTCTTTTTAGTTTTATATGTGCTTTAGATACTTGTAAATAATGCTTTCAATATTGTATTTGCTTAAAATTCTATATATGAAAATCTTAAAATAATTAATATGAAAGAAGTGCATTCCTCTATTATAAGTAGTATAGATATAAATGAGTTGTTTGCAAGTGTCACTTTGATACACCAAAATTGGGAGATAATCATATAAACATCAAACGTGGGGAAGTGAAAAAATAATAAATGGTAGGAGTATTAAATTCTTAAAACTACTTTAAGCATAGGAAGTTGAGCAACACAACCAAGTTAATTATATCAATTCATTCTCTTTGAAGTCTTTAAAAGAGAAAAGATGGTTACCCATCAGTTGGTTACCAAAAGCACAATGAGGAAGAAAAATCAAGGCATCAGTTTGGGCACTCGTGACCAGGGTTCACAACACACGTCGCGTTTCTTTCTCCTACGACCGGACATGATCGGTATGCCACGATCGATGACCGGACGTTTTTCTTTTATTTTTTTTTTTAAATTCAAACATTTTAAACATCAAATTTAAATTAATTAAAATTAAAATTAACATTACAATACTAAATTAAAACAAAACATTAAAATAGTTAAACTAATAATCTAAACCGTAGCGTTCCTTGATTGTTGCCTTGACTTTCATCAATTCTTCTATTGTCGTCCGGTTAAAGTTGGGTCGACTAGGGTATTGTAGAAGATTATGTCTGTCTCTCGTTTTGATAGCCTCATGAGCTCAATTTTCTCTCTTTTCATCTCCAGTTCTTTTTCCCTCAACCATATGTACGCATCTTCTAAACCTTCCTTATTCTTACCTTTCTCCCCTTTTGACGGCTTCTTGAATTTGAAGAAAGTTTTGGCGATGGATTTTACAAATGATTCTGATGGTTCATCATCAGCATGAGAGGAGGAGGAGGATGATTTCTTCCTTGCTTTGTCATGACCTATCGGTTGTGATTCTCTAGTCTCTTCCTCATCATCAGAATCATCAACATCTTGGACATCCAAAGGATCACGAGCTTGGGTTGAACCAGAGGTAGTGGTAGAACCCTTTGTTTTCTTCCGACTATTCGTTTGGAAAGCCGGCATCTCACAGTTCTTCCAAGCATCATGACCCTTTAAAATTTTCCAACACTCCTCCAAAGTGAAATCATGACCGTACTTCATACGATATTCTCTAAGAGCTTTTGAAGTGTCGTATATATCATTCTCACCACTTTCATGGTTATTCTTGATATTATCAATGATAGCGCAATAATTACCAACCTATTACGAATCATATTCTTCCATTTGGTAGTGATGGAGTCGTAGGTTCGGTCTGAGCCAGTTTCATTTTGAAAGTACTCTATCACTAACTCCCAAAAGCGGAAGCGGTTCAAGGCGTTTTCTCTCTCCGAGTTTTCTGACACATGAACCCAAGCTTTACAAAGCGCGACCTCTTCCGCCTTTGTCCATGGTTCAACGATCTTCTTGCCTTTCGCCTTACTTTCTTCGGGCTTCTTGGCTTTGTCCTTGGCCTTTGAAGCACGTCTTGATGGCTGCTTTGGTTTGATGGGGGACATTTCTTCAGCATCATCGGTTTTTTCATCATCATCATCTTCAACGGGAATGGAATCATGGTACGAACCGTGGTACGAACCGTGACCCGAACCTTGCCCCATCGAAGCATCTTGAGTTTGGTAGTTTTGTGTCAGATACTCCGGTATAAAATCTTCCAAATTCATTTCAATATTAGTACTTCGAAGCGGGGAATAAGGTTGATATGGTTGGGGAGGATAAATGAAGCCCATGTTTGGATGATACGACGACCCACTAGGTTCTTGTCGGTGATCGGTGTAAGGATATTGCGGTGCTACAAAAGGACGGTTAACGTAAAACGGGTTTTGGTTTTGATTTGGTTGTGCTAGTCGTGATTAATATTCTAAACATTGTAGACGAAAGCGAATAGGTCGTTTTTGTTCTAGTTTTATGCCGGTTAATTCGAAGTTGTTTTCCGGCGAGAAATTCAAATTTGGGGCATTTTGGGGTAGCCGGGATCGTCGGTTTTTTTATTGTGGGGTATTTTTCTTTGACATTTTGAATTTGAATGAGAATTAGATTGAGGTTGGAAGTGAATATAGATGAGAAGTAGTTTGAGGTGATTTGTGTTTGAGATTATGTTTGAATTTGGTATTTATAGAGTGGTAAAATCTTTTAAAAAAAAGGTTTTTTTTTTCTTTTTTTTTTTTTTACATTGAATGCCGAAACAGACAAAATTTCAAAACATGACACACGAGTATAATTAAAATAGGAGCGGGTCAAACGGTTCGAATGAAGATGTTAAAAGTTGCTTGAAGTATCGTTTTTCTGCTTAAAGTCAACATGTTTGGACAAAAAATGTTCCGCTTCAAACCCAAGCCTACCTTGCCACTAAGAAAATTAATTGTTTCACACATCATTTATTATTTACTCCTTCCGTCCCAAAATTATTGTCCCATTTTGACTTTTTAAGTCTTTCTTCTTCAACTTTAACCATAATTATTTTTGTTTGTGTTATATAATACTTGATGAAAAATATATGAATATATTAGGTTTTAAATGTATTTTCATTTGGTATAATTTTCATCAAGTATAATATAACACAAATAAATATATATTAATGGTCAAAGTTGAACAAAAAAGACCGATCAAAGTCAAATGGGACAATAAAAATGAGACCGAAGTAGTAATAAATAACATACCAGTCCACATATGTGTTTTTCAACACCATGTTGCACTGTTGATCGAATGGCCTAACACGACCCAATAGCTTCTTTTTATTGCTGTAGTCAATAAGAACCTGCATGGGGAAAATATTTTAGCATAAAAACCTCTGGCATCAAAAAGGTTAACCTATGTGGAAACGTAAATGTATAACCATAAAACCATCATTCTAGTTTGCACCTCGCATAGAGTTGTATTTGACTTCATAGTTCATATTTTGTGCAATCTGCAAAAAGAAAAGTACCATCAGTATTTTGGACATTTTTTCCCGGTAAATAGATATTGTGTAGGTAACTGATAGCAAGAAAATAATCTATATATATCCACACAATTTAAGGTTTTTTAATAAAAAGAGGCGTAAATCAGTACATATATAGACATTGCGCAAATAGAAACTCTTATATTATATTTGTCAAGTACCAAACCTAAAAACCTAAGGTGCATGAATTTATACAATAAAAGATAACAATGTAAGGGAGAGTTACCGCTGCTTTGTGAACTCGTAATAGCAACAACATAAGAAATTTTCAGTTTTCTCATTTTCACCTGTGTAATAAATTTATCGAGTCCATCTCCATTGAAAACACATTTCCTGTCTATAGGTGTGTAGAGAAACAGTCGGCTTCAATCTAGCGATACTTCCTTCCAGTTCTTCTCCGCTTCCTGTACGTTAATAAACAGTCAAGTAAAGCAAATAAAAATATAATAATAATAACAATTAAAAGAGAGAGAGAGAGAGAGAGAGAGAGAGAGAGAGAGAGAGAGAGAGAGAGAGAGATTGACTTAGGCTGACATTTGGATATCATTGTTAACAGTAGCTTCTTGGTTAACTGAACCATGAACGAAGCTACAACATCTACCAAAATGATCACGGTGACTCAAAAAGCTCATCGAAGAACTCAGCCCATGTCTCCTTTTCTTCTAAGCGCCTATGCAGCAAGTTCTTTTTCGAAAAATACCAACATCAGGAACCATATCAGCTTATACAAAGAATTATCTATGCAAAAATAAATAATCTTTATAACATGAAACCATTTTTTACTTCTTAACATTATAGTCAAGCATTCATTCTACTCTTTCTCTAGTCCTTTGACGATTCGTCAAACACAATATGGGCAATTAGGCATCTTCCCGATCACTGTCAAATAACTCCACTTAAATTTTGGAGCCGCTGGTGTAACATATGCTCCACTGAATTTTGCAACCAAGACCCGACACATTTTCATTATGTTACCTACCCAAACCCGCCAGCTCATGTGCGAAAGTAAATGGTTTTTCTTCCTTCCACACTCCCTCTTTTTCATAGAGAAAATAAAGAAACAATCTATACTACTTTATAATACATTTGGGACATGTTATGAATGTCGCGTTTTCCTTTTTATTTTCCTTCTCTTTTTTGTATTTGTGTGTTTTTTGTGTTTGCGTTTTATGTTGTTCTTGCAGGTCTTGGAGCTGCCAGAGGAAGAAGAAAGGTTAAAATGATATGCATACCACCAAAGGAAGAAGAAAGTAATCTAGTATGTTAGGTTAAATACCAAAATGTGATAATGGGTTGTTAACGGGGCTATCATATGAATTTTTGTTAGTTGTCATAATAGGCCTAGTGTTTTAATACCCAAAATTGGATTCTCAAATTTCAACCGATTTTTTTTTTTTAATTTAATTTAAATTTATTTTATTTTAATTAACGTATATTTTTTTTAATTTTTTTTTTAGTGAAAAATTTAATTTTAGTTATGTTGGTTTACTTAAATGTATTTAAATAATTGATATATATATGTGGGGTCTAAGTGTGCACGACAGTACCAGAAACTCGTGTTAAATGAGGGAGGGGCTTTTGGTGTTATGGTGAATTTTGATGTTATGAGAAAAGAAGCTAATGTGACAACACTTTTTCTCACGGCACCAGCGGGACGACACGAGGAATGGACAGCAAGGTGTGTTATACTGTGTATGTAAAAATGCATTCCCGCTCTTTAGTATATAGTGTAATGTTTTGCCCTTTTTTTCCTTTTTTTTTCTTTGCCGCTCATTTTTTCCTTTTTCCCACTCTGTTTCAGGTTTCTTTTTTGTTTTTTGATTCGAGGGTGTGCACATTTTTTTTTTTCACATTTTCAAATGGTAAGCACCCTATACAATATATTTATTAAAAAAAAGATTTTTGTTAACACTAAGTCGACGATTCGTTGGGTATGCACGTGCCTACCCGGGCTATGCTACATATCCGTCCCTGAGTTTATAAAAATAATCTCTTTTTATAATTTTTTTCAGCAACAGTATTAGCACCAACACAATTTACTTTTGCCATAACATACCCTTATTATATTGAAAGTGCTGATTATGTATTCGGATAAATTCAAAAAGCATATGCAGTGATTAGTTTAACGCTACCCAACGTAACTAACTCTTTTTAACCCTTTACCAGCTTGCCCATATTTTCACACCTCTGCTTTATAGTGTAATAATCCAAAAATGGTAGCAGATTTTAAGAAAACATAATCTTCCTTTATTTCATTAACAAAAGGAAAATGTTTAATGTAGTTTGATCCATTAACATCTTAATGGGTTAAAATTTGTTTTACAGGCGGCAACTATACAAAGAAAAGAATTTGGAAATATAATACGGTGACATTTACGAAACTTACCGCTACTTAAAAATCAAAATCCTTTGTACCCAAAGTAAGTGATCATTTCAAACCTTATTTACATTATGATGTAGCAGTTGAAGCTGTTATTAAAGATGCTATGGAAGGCATAAACAATGTTTGTTAAAGTTGTTTTTGACCTGTTCGATATTAGAGACGAAGAGCTGTTACCTGGAAATTGGTGACGTCACAGTTGATTAGGGGGTAAAAATTGCAACTTGCTGGCGCGGCTGGCTTTATGATGATAGCTTGCTGATGTAGTTTGCTTGCTAATACAACAAGCTTGCTTAGGCAGCTTCCTTACCAATGCTAAATTGATTTTTATTTTTATTTTTATTTTTTTTGTGTGTATTGTGTTCTATTTCAAAAGACATTTGTGAATATAAAATGTTTTATTTTTATGTTCTCTGATGAAATGCGTATTCGGTTCTATAATGAAGCATTATGATTTTTGTCTGTTTTTAGCTTTAGATAGCTTTTCAAATTTACCTTCACTCTTTTATGAAGGTTGTTGTTTTCTTCATTATGGGAAATTGCTCCTAATAGAATTTGTTTGTCTTTTCATGATATAATAAGTTGAAGTTGCTTTGATGGAAGTAGGACTATATATAATTGCTACTGAATTACCACCAAGAAAAATACTTGGGATGGAACGTGTCACAAATCAGGTTTGTTTAGACCAAATTTGCATAGATGAGATTATAATTTATAAAATATGATTGTTTTAAGGTCAAAATATAAGATACGGAAAACAAGTAACAGATAGGACTTGTTATGAAAGTTTTTTAAATTATGAAAACATATTGCAAGTGTTCAATCATGTACGCAGATTGTAGTTTGGACATGGAAAGTTGTTTACGGTCCGCTCTATAAGTTTTGTAATCATATAGTATAAGACAATATTTAGTTAATTTTTTTACTTGATTGATAAGTAGTGTATGGATCAATCGGTACGACCAGTGCAAGTTTACATTTTTCGCTAATAATGCCTTTTGGTGTAATGACTCCTATATCTGTTGGTTTCTCTTATTCAAGAGTGTTTCCAAGTTGGGTGTAGATAATCAATGATTATTAGATATCATTTGAAATCGTGTTATCACTTTCCAATAGAAATTATTCGAACCTATGCCTGGGTTACACGAATATCTCTATGGGATAAGACGAAATGGTGGTCTTGTTTTTGGCACAAATCAAGAACCTGTTTGCTTTCAAATGTTTATGTTTACGTGTGTCTTTCCATGCACATATGAATCCTATTTATAGGATAGTTTTACTCTTTAGTCAATGGAATTATGAAAATTAATCGGCCAATTAATCTCCTCACAATGTTCTTCCATTATAGCCATAGTGGTTACAAGACCAGGTTAATGTGGTGTGGTCTTAATTACAATATTATAACTGCCCAACAGTACTAACTTATGCCCAACAGTACTAACATAGGCCTAGCAGTACTAACTTAAGCCTAGCAATACTAACTTATGCCAAGCAGTACTAACTGTGCACTGGCAGTAGTAACATTATTACTAGCAGTAGTAACTACTTAACCACTATAAGAGTCAGGGTAATCAGGGACTTAATTGGTGTACAATCCGTACCTCCAAACCCATTTCCAAGTATGATCATATCCCCAATTGAACTAAATTTCCAACAATATTTGTGCTAATCTTCATCCCTATAGGAGGAGTCGCGACACGAAGTGTACTTATGCTTTTTGTTAATCTACAAACCGAGAGTAGTACAAAGGCATTCGGGTCCTATTTGGAGCAGCGACTACAGTCACCACAAATCCATTGTGGGTTGTCAACACAAGACTTCAAGAATGTTTCTTTGTTCTTCTTTAAGTTGAGTAGGTTACGTAAATCACGATACATTTTGATAAGTGTGGCAAGGGCGTGCTCATGGTGTATTACAGAAGTATATGGATCTAGAAAAAGATACTACTTAGCATAAAATCTAGGTAGTTTGTGTAACACCTCAACCCGACAAGGGTCCGAATGTCACATTATAGAGTCATATCAGAACATACTAATAAAATTTTGCAAGCGAAAGTCTTATAAAATAAAATACCAAGTCATATAAATGAATGACTTACAAGGAAAAAAAATACAAAATCCAATATGTAAAAAAATGTAATATCAAAACAATGATCTTCAAAAAGAGTCCAATAAGATAGGGAAACTAGAGTCGGTTCACTCAAATGCTCCTACTCTCGACCCATCAAGCCCAAAGATCCTACTAGGTACTGCCAAGAAAAAGAAAGTCTTCATTGAGCTTAAAAGCCCAAAGTGAGCAGATGTGACAAAATAAAACTAAACAAAATAAAGATATGAAGGAAATGAAAGGAAACTGATATCAAGGTCATAGCAATGAACAAAATGAGTCAATGAAGAACCTGCATGATACAATATTAACAGATAACAAGAAGAGCAACAATCGAAAGAGACAAAAACAAAGCAGCGCATCAGCGAATAGATATAAGCACGCATAAATAAACAACATACATATACCGAAGTTAAACAATTAGGGGTTGATAAACAATATCATAAACAAAAAAAGTAACCAACCAGTGTGCAAACATAGCAGTCAGCGTATTAACTAAACATAAGTATGGCAACACACATAAATGAGATAATCAAAATACATATAAGCCAAGCTGAATTCTATAGGCAGGCGGAAGCAACTAAATTAAATGTAAGCATGGCAATCACACAAGCCAGTTAATAAACAGAACAAGTATCAAAACTAGCGGAAATACTAACAGCAGTATAAGCATGATAGTCACATGTATCAGGTAGGAATACCTAACGAACATCATAATTGAATGAATTAACTAAACAAGAATATAACACGGCAATCTAAACAAGTCAACTAGACGGATAACATAAGTTGAACCATATTCCTTCATCAACCAGTAGCATGAACAGAAGTGTAAACATGGCAGATCAACAAGTCAAGTAAACATCAATTACTAAGCCAAACCAATATCGTACGCAACGGAAAAATACCAACCAAAAGTACAAGAATGGTAGTCACAAATAGCAAATAGGAATACTAAATGGTAATCATAACCCACAAAATAACTGAACGAGGTATAACATGGTAAACGGATGAGTCAAATAATTACATACTAGCATGTCAAAAAGTAAATCAATTAGTCACATATTAGCATGGTTAACAAGTAGTCACATAAATCATATAATGGCAGGGTAAACGGATGAAGTAGTAATCTGAAGTATAAGATTGGTACTCAAAAAAAATGGGATAAGAGTATGACACATCAATGAAATGGAGTATAGTATGGTAGTCGGTTTAATCACATAAGGATAATGAATGAATGAGTAATCGACGGAAAACTAAAAACGAGAAATATAGAATATGGTACATTGTGGAATAACATGAGGCATAACAAAGATAAAAGGTCATGGAAGGAAAATATCAGTAATCTACCACGAGCCCAAACAAATCAAATCACATCATATCAAAAGTAACCATGGAGCAACTAGCTTCTAGAATGTGAAAGACGTGTATTGCACACAACATCAGTCACCAAATAAATCAATCATGTCATATCATATCATATACTGAACAAATCTAGGATGCATCCATACGCCCCTGCAAAAATATTAGTGGCCAAACATATATAATAATCTTGAGCTCATAATATATATAACAGAAAGGGACGGGATGGTTCATCACTCGACCACCCTGTAGTCATGCTATTGGTGCATCAATGACAAGGCCATGTTACCTTCATGGCTAGGGAAAATGGCTCGGGTATTAAACTGAAGGGTCTAAAGGTAAGGTCAAAGTTGGGCAAATGTTTAAGTCATCATAATAGCATAATCAAGGGTTCATAATAAAAGGTTCATAGCAAAGGTTCAAAGTAAAGGGGTCAATTCAAAGGTTAACATAAAATAGTTCAAGGTTCATAATCAAGATAGTTAAAGATCAAAAGATGTGTAATAGATCATGAGAAACCTTAAGAGAAAGGTCAGAATATCTGTACCTTAACGCCATTGAAAGGAAAGCAAACGAATGAATGAACACAAAGACACAACGTCGCATCTTCTTCAATGAATCTACACAGATTACGGTTCGCATATCATTTATATATTCATATCGAAAGTTATTCTTAGATTTATTGGCCATATACTTATTGTTATGCTTGTATTTCATATTAGGTTTTAAACCTCAATTCTCGACCAGTATTGGACGAATTTTCATGACTATCAACTGAACTCAAATAAATTTAGGAAAATTCCCATGTGTTCCCTTATTAGTTAGGTTACTTCATGAATTTTTGGGGATTTATTACTAAGCTTAAGTATGGATTAGAAAATAATCTTTCCAAACATGTCCAGAAAGCACCCGAAAACAGAGACTCCAAAAGTTCGAACGTGACACACCCATTTACACAGCTCCAAAAATTCAACCAAAATTCCCAGGGGTCACACACATCCTAAATATCAATAATGGAGAAGGATAGGTCAAAACTCCTTATGGTTTGTTCATGATAAATAAAATACTATGACTCTAAATTTACTTAGCTTTTCCCAGATTCGACACTTAAATTTGTAAAATATAAAAATCATAGTTCCAGGTCTCCAAATGTTACAAAACTTATATTTCCAGAAAGCAAACATAAATTACTTACATTTAGACTCAAGAATCATGAAAAAACATGTAAGTATCATCAAAATACACCTGAATTAATGTGACACAATTTCTAGACAGCCTAACATGCCAAATATCTCACATAACAAACAAGTCCTAAATTATAAATCCACCAATCCATATTTCACAAAACTTCAAATAACTCATGTTTAGGTCATAATATCATTACAAATTCAGTAGTTATAGCCATTCATACATAGGATCACAAGTAAGATCATTTAAGGCAAAACAGCATCATAATTACAAGGAATTCCAAAGCCCTAATTCATATCACCTTGATAATCATCTACCTCTATTTCATATAAACATGTCAAAACCATAATTACATGTGTTCCAATCCTTTTAATCATGCAAACATTCATGTCCATCAATAACACCTTAGCAACACATGGCACAACAAACATTCATGAATTCATAATTACCATTTACACATCAAGTCATGCATATCAAGTTCCTAATCCATCTAGTTGCATGGTTACTCTATCCGGTTCATCCAAACATGGTAACAAACACATCAAGACCATCATTAAACATGTTCCAAATCGTTAAACATCACCATTATTTATATTCATCATAGAACATATTAATAAGGCATTACAAAGCAAATCATGCATATAATCCTTCACATAAAAATCAAAAAATGCCACAAGTTAATAATCAAATTAAGAGCTAACAAAACATGCATAATCTCATCACTTCAATCAATAATCATGTTCATATAACTCATATCACATAGCATGCAATCAACACATACCAAACACTTACTTGGTTACATGAAATCACCAAAAACCTTAACTTCTAATAAAATCCGATTTTAGGATAATCTAACCTTCAGTTTACGAATTTTTAATCTATATCAAGACTTCAATTCAGAGGCTATAATAATTTACACAAGTACCTACATGTATTGTGAGCATACATGAATTTTTCCTAGAACTATTACCAAGTACAAACACCATTCCAAAATTTTTTTATCTAAACATGTCCAGAAAATGAACTGCACAAACACCCCAAAAGTTTACATCTAATAGGCCTATCAAAGCAATTCATAAAAATTAACGAAAATTCCAGAAGGTCACACATATCTTAGAAATCACTCCTGTGGAAGGGCATGTCATAAATCCTTATAGATTTTACATAAAAATACGTGGAACCGGGTTGAATTTAAGGTCTCAATACTCAGCTTTAACACATGATCCCATAAAATTCAAAAACATGACCAATACAACTCCAATTCACTCCAAACCAATTTGAAAACTTAACTAAAACATTAAACTAATTTTTCATGCAAAAACCCAGGAAAAAACCCTTATGGAACTCGAGCTATAACGCACACATCTTCAGCTTACAAAGCTGTCTCGAACCAAGACCCACCCAAACAAAACCCTAACCAAACCCTAACCTTATCCCCACTCTAAGTTTATTGTAATACATGTTTTATTTAGGTTATTACTGATTTTAAACATCCTCTTAACACATATAATCAATTAAACATATTTACTATTCGATTTCATATATATATTAGGCAATTCAAAATCTAATTTCAAATAGTTATGAAGCATGGTGTCGAATTCTAGAAAAGAATCACAAGAGTTGGGAATTATCTAAAGGCCGAATTCAATGGAACAAGGAGGAAACATCACGAATTCATCACAATAAACCTCCATACAATCTTCTTCTTCCTTGATTTCTAGAGAGCATCAAAAGGGATTTTAGGGTTTCCAAATAATCGGTTTGTGTATGTAGAGTGATAGACCGGTTTTTGTGATGGGGGAAAATGGATTAGGCTGAATTTTTAAGTCCAATTAGTTAGGCCCAAACCCCTCTAAGTTAAGTAGTGTAGTAATGCAGTGTAGGGATTTATTTAAGTAGTGTAGTCTTAATTTAAATTACGAAACTTATATAATCATTTAGGAATTTAATTATTTAAATCCTCATAATATAAAGTTTAATCTTTAAATAAATTTAGAATAAAATTTTAAATGGTTGCAAATTTCATGATTTGGAAATTGAGGGTTTTACAGTTTGTTTACTTCTTTACGTTTTAAAAGCCTAAGACTAAAAATCTAAATTCAGTTTTCCTACTCTCCGTCTGATTATATTTTGATTTACTTCTGCTTGGCTTTGAATAAATTATGTGGATTTTACAAGTTGCAAGGTTTAAGATTCTGATTTTTAAGACTTAAGTGATACTATTTTTATTAGTTTCAGGCTGGAGGATATGAAGGCAGTAGCGTGCAAGATCAAGTGAGAAAGGAAGCATCAGAAAAGAAGTTGGGATTGCTAATATAAAATGGTCAAAGGAGTTGTATCTTGAAAGTAATTGGGCTTGCTAATACCAAGTGTGTATTTGATTATTTGTAAATTGGATAAGTAGGTTTGAATTAGAAGATGCCAAATGTTTATTTAGAACATCTTAGTTTTGAAAGAGAGAAACAATTTAGGGGTGTTTGGGATTGCTTATTATAAACTGTTTATCTGCTTAAAAATAAGTATTGCAACCGCAAACAATTCACTCCACGCCCACAACCGGGTTTGTTAGAATGCCAAACTGGATACATGATAACGCTACACGCGTCGTTCGGGGTCAAAGGAACTTTCTTTTCGTCGAGCAAGTTTTTCAACACCCTAGGCGGTCACATAATCGTTGTAGTGTAGTATTAGGGTATGCCACGGTATTGATATCGTTCTCTGGGGAATAGGAATGCTAGTGAGAAGTTACTACGCTAAGGTTGAGGTTGAGGAAGATTATTTTTATCTTTTTATGTTTTTAGGAAATTGAAGATACGAATCTCGGGTATTGGATGGGGGTTTTGGTATTTCACCGATTACTCTACTATTATCTAATTATCTAAACTAAGGTGGTGGTAGTCTATGTCTAATTAATGTGTGCTCGTATGATAGTTTAAAGATGTGTTTACTTAGGTTTACTACTCCTTAATTATCTTCTATTGATGGTTGAATTGTCACGTCCTTATTCTTAGTTGCGTTGTGTGTCTAAAGTTGTAGGGTGCGTTTCTCCCAACTCTTGAACTTACCAAAGGGTCTCGCTCTACAAAACCCACTAGGGATAATAAACTCTTACTCTAAGGCACTCTTTGGATGGTTTAGCCTACAACTACTCGGTAATTATATTCTAAGGTTCACAAAGATGAATCAAGCATTAAGTACACAACGAATGACCTATCGCATTACTAGATCATTAATCAACTAAGATAAGAAACAACCAATCAATATTCAATAATTAAGTTTCATACTCCTAAGCAAACACACAAATAAATTAGCGGACATGGAGAACATGCAAGCATACACACAAATAATCAAAGACATAATTGAATTGATGAAGTAAATACTTATCTTGATGTAAGATAGGGTTTGGAGCCCTAAAATACGGTACATGACACCCTTGGTTCGGTTTTAGGTTTTACTCCAAAAGACTCCTTCAAAAGCGAAAAATTCGGATTCTATATATAATATTACATATGCGACGGCCACCTTATGTTTTGTGACGTCGTCGTGTCCCGTCACTAGGGTTTCGTCTTGGCTACGTTAACCTTGCGACGGCATCACCTTAATATGCCATGGCGCCGTCCTCTTCGACCGACATCGTCTGGGTCGCATCTAGGCCGTCCGAGTTGCGACGGCCTACTTTTAAAGCCCGGCCGTCCTTCAAAACTAGCACTTTCTCTTCCGAGCCGTCACAAATTCCTCCTATGGCTTCTTGATTAAGCGATGACGCCGTCGCCTTCATTTCAGCAGCTTTGAGTGTCTCGATTCGACTTTGGCCATTTTCTTCGTATATTCTCGCATTTTCGTCCAAATAAGTGCCATTCCAGCATTTTGCCTTCAAGAGACCTAAAAAGTGAAAAGGAACGATATTAAGCAATAACGGATACAAAAGTGATCAAATAAGGGCTAAAACGACCTCTCAAAATGGTACCTTTTAAAACCTTATCAAATATCCCTACACTTGTTATTTACTTGTCCTCAAGCAAATATGCTTTTAGCTAATTAATTTATAAGTTAGGGGTCATGAAGCATTGATTCAAAACGGTCCACAACACATATAAGCCCCGCAAAAGTCATAACAAGCACGGAAATTACATACTAGCACCTCACATGGGGTGTTTGGA
This sequence comes from Chrysanthemum lavandulifolium, assembly GCA_022545495.1. Taxonomy (NCBI): domain Eukaryota; kingdom Viridiplantae; phylum Streptophyta; class Magnoliopsida; order Asterales; family Asteraceae; genus Chrysanthemum; species Chrysanthemum lavandulifolium. Next base: position 32,981,712 of record CM040245.1, on the reverse strand, counting down.
TACTCACATCTCTCTCGGGTGTATATATGAAATATAACAAATAGGAAATGGGAGATAAACATTCATTAACCGGTCCTAGTACATAGATTACCATAGGCTTGAGAATAGATCAAACCTCCATCGCTTTGGTGTAAGCACCTAGGCTATTTAGTGGTCGCAAGTCAAAAATCTCTATGTTAAATGCATACGAAAAATGGCGTTGCTAAGCCAAGACTCGACACTCTAAAACTCTAGGTAACGGAAATAAACAAACATAAATTTAAAGGATAGATATAGGATGGTAGCCCGTATGTTTTTTTTTTTTTTTTTCATACACTTTTACTCTACCATCCTCTACGGTAACATCAAAATGATAGGGATTTATAGGCACATCCCTACACTTGAGTTTTATTACTCTAACACTAATTTGACCAATTGAAAAGATCAAAACACTTGGGGTACATCATTATGCAAACAAAGGAATTTGAGTTTAACGTTCCCTTCCCGTCATTTCATAAACTTTAACTTTTCCGTGAATCCCAATCGTCCCAAAGCGTATACAAAGGATATGACTCGACTTAGCAACTCATGCAAGCAACCGGACAATTAAACTAAGGGTTTAGGGTGATAACAAAAATTTGCAAAAAGTGAGTGCATAAGGGTAGGCTAAGGCGATTTGGGTGTATATTTGGGGTGGGGTGTAAACAATGCTCTTCATTGATATTCGGAAAACCGAAACATCACGAGAACCGCGAAAAGGATAGGCTCGAGGGGTTAACTAGGGTATCGTGCACTAAAGATGAGTACAACGTAAAGGGTGTGGGGGAATTACTCAACCGATGTGGAAGAAGTAATTATATTACGGGTATCAAACAAGGGTTATCCTAATGCCTCTTATCATTTAGTTATTCCTAACTACACAAGTGTAGTCTCACTTGCGATCTTGGAATGCATCACAAAACAAGTTCTAGAATCTAATATACTACCGGTTCACACTCTAAGCATTGAAGATGAATGCTTTAATTCCTACTAATCTAAGGGCGATCCTCACATTTTGGGTGGAATTTGGGTGGTAAAGGGTTTTTTGTGCTAGTCATGCAACTTCCTATCCGTGAGACGCTTTTGTTAAGACTAATGGCCCACTCCTATATATTATGAAGAATTTTAAATTTGGTGCCAAAATTACCCTAATCGACATTTTCTCATGGTTTATTACACAATCACAATTGGACAAAGCAAATAATCAAGGATAAGCATAGTTTCAAAGTTCCGTTTATTTTCCCTCCCTACACTTAAACCGAACATTGTCCCCAATGTTCCCGAAAGTATCAAAGTTATGATAAAAGAAGGTAATCAAAATGAAAGAAACTAATACTCCCCGATTAGCTCGGTAGGATCGGTGTAAAGTGGTGGTTAAATCCTTTCCAAGAAGAATTATTTCGTGAAAAACTCCTTCCAGTCTTGTGTAACTTCTTCTTGACAAACTAAACATGCACACTTGAAGAAAACAAACGAAACCTTCGCGTAAAATTGGCGGTAATAATATATATAAGACTCGATTTAAACTAGGATATAATGCTTGTGGAATGGATGTTTACGAATTTCTAAGAAAATTAAGACCGGAAAATTCCAAAATTTATAAGTAGCTCGGAAACGAGAAAAGTGATCGATGTTTTACTCCTTCGACGCCGTCAGTTGCAATCTGACGACGTCAAAGTTATCCCGACAAAAAGCGGTCTGCGATTTTCTAGAAAATTTACATCTTTAGAATCTTGAAAAATTTCGCAAAACATCCATTATGACTCGATACAAGCATTTGACTCGGACAAACAAACATATATATCTTTTAGTTAATTGTTATTCTCATGTTTACGTTTCTTTTGAAAATGTGTGTAATCCTCCTACACTTATCCCTTATGTAAAATACCTTTATATGCAATTAAGACGAGGTTAAAACAAAATAAAGCATTTTTACAAATTTAAACATGAGGATAAACAATTAATAAAAGATATATGACACTAACAAGCAAACAATTAAACATGGGTTGCCTCTGAAGCGATTTTCTTTATTTAAGAGTCTTGTAGCCGACTCGTAGTCGGCTCCCATTGCATCGCATTACCGCCTCCGACGGTCTCACCGGGATTCCATGTCAGAAGTGTCCTATGATGAACCTCTCTAAGAGTTCGTCCTCTCCCCACTCGGTCCTATATTTCGGTCCTAAGTTCAAACAATCCTTATAGAACCCGAAAATCTTAGCCATAACATAATCTACTCCCTTTTCCCTATCCTTCTCAATCTTAAACGGCATTTGGTAAGCTATGTCATCGGTCTCATCCTTGAATCGCACTACTCCTAACGAGGGGTCATAGTTCATCTCGGTGCTTTCTATGAAAGGTTTCCCTAGAATAACGTGGGACAAGCTAGGGTCTATGGCCGTGCTAATATCATCCACAATTATGAAGTCCGTAGGGAACGTGAAACTACCTACATATACGGGTAATCCCTTAATTCTACCAAGAAAATTACACTTATCCCTAGGATTATCGGGGTCTTGCCTAGTTGGGATAGGCTTCTTCATCATCCAATTGTAGTAGGTGCTAGTCATTATGCTGATTGGGGATTTGCGATCAATGTAGGCCTTTGCCACAAAAAGATATCCTATGCAACATGGTATGTTAAGATTCCAAGGGTTCCCAAACTTGATTCTAGGGCTTTTCCTAACATACATGTGACGGAGGTCACGCACTAAGTGAGGTGGCGAGATAGTTCTTCTTCCGTAGGAAATTTGTTGAAATAGTCAATGTCTACTTCATCTACTTCCTCGGGTGTTTCATTATTCACAAGCGTATGGTCCTCTTCGTCATCTGTTCTATCAGGTTTCACTAAGGCGATGGTATTGAAGAATTGAACATGCTTAGTTAGCTTGCTTAGATCCTTAATCTCTATACCTGAAGGTTCGGGAGTTGAGATAGCACTAACCTTCCTATCACTATTGGTTATGGCTTTCAAAAGGTTGTCTATCTTCCTATCCATCTCGGCTTGTTGATGGTTAAAATGGTCCGAGAGCTTAGCCATTTGGGTTTCTTGGGATGCAACTAGGTTTTGCAACATCCCTTCGATGTTTTGTTGGTTAGGACCGTTAGGTGGGGGCCATGAGAAATCATTGAGGTGAATTCTTTGGTTTGTCCCCGTGAGAAGTCGGGCTTGCTTTTCCATGCCTCACGGGTTTCACCGAAATTCCTAGGTCCGGTATTGTAGGAATCTTCCTCCCGCTCCATTAATACGCGAGGATGCGTAGTCAATCAAGCATGTTCGGGATCGGGTGCTAGTGCGCGTGTTATGAGGATCATAAACGACTGCACGAGGAAGAAACTTTGTTCACATGGTGTGAAGACTTAGGATTTTCGTAGGAACTCATGAGGAATTTAACTTGATCTTCAAGTTCGATCATCATACGGTCGGAAGGTTGTGAGTCGATGGAAGGCAAGGAAATTGCCTTGACGGTTTAGGTAGCTCACGGGGTCATCCCAACTTTCGTTGTCGTGAGGGAAAGGTCCTCTATTATACCCCATGATTCTTCAGCGGTGAGATCACTAAGTTTTCCATCGGCCGCTTGGTCAATGGATCGCTTAGTGGGGAAGTTGACATGATCAAAAAGATTTGGACTTGGAGCCAAAGATCAATGCCGTGATGAGGACTTTATGAAGTAAGTCCTAGAATCGGGTCCATGCCAGAGAGATTCACCTTGACGTTGTTGGAACATCAAGATGTCATTCCTAAGCTTAGTGGTTCTCCCGGTGGGAAAAATTGAGCAAGGAAGCGAGGTAAGATCATCCCAACTTGAGATGGAGCCGTGGAAGTTGCTCAAGCCAATTATTAGCTTGGTCCCGTGAGAGAATTGGAAGAGACGCAGCGCTGGTCTCCGAGTAGTAGCATCAAGGTCAATGGAATCGACAATTTTGAGGAAATCCTCGAGATGTCGATTTGGATCTTCTGGAAAGAAGTCCATGGAATGCACATCCGTTTGCACCAACCGGATGGTGTTGGATCGCAAGGCCGTAGTCCGGGCTTGGTCGGGAAGCTCAATGGTGTTCCTATAGCCTAGGTGGCTTGGTCTGAGTATTCACCAAGAGTACGGGCTCTTGGCGGGTCATTTGGTGGTGGGTTGATGAGTGGTGGTTGGTTATCACCTTCCATGATGAAAAGTGATGGGATTACGAACAAAGGTCACGAAGAATGGGATAGACTATGAGAAAGCTAAAATGAGAAAAAATTACTTGATAGGAATCAAGCAAAGAACCTAAACGAGGTGGACTACTAACTAGCTATTCTATTCCCCGTGGCGCCAAAACTTGATAATGCTACACGCATCGTTCGGGGTCAAGGAACTTCCTTTTCGTCGAGAAAGTTTTTCAACACCCTAGGCGTGCACCTAATCGTTGTAGTGTAGTATTAGGGTAAGCCACGGGTATTGATATCGCTCTCAGGGAATAGGAATGCTAGTGAGAAGTTACTACGCTAAGGTTGAGGTTGAGGAAGATTATTTTTTATCTTTTTTATGTTTTTTAGGAAATTGAAAGATACAAATCTCGGGTATTGGATTTGGGGGGTTTTGGTATTTCTACCGATTACTCTACTATTATCTAATTATCTAAACTAAGGTGGTGGTAGTCTATGTCTAATTAATGTGTGCTCGTATGATAGTTTAAAGATGTGTTTACTTAGGTTTTACTACTCCTTAATTACCTCCTATTGATGGTTGAATTGTCACGTCCTTATTCTTAGTTGTTTTGTGTGTCTAAAGTTGTAGGGTATGCGTTTCTCCCTAACTCTTCGAACTTACCAAAGGGTCTCGCTCTACAAAACCCACTAGGGATAATAAACTCTTACTCTAAGGCACTCTTTGGATGGTTTAGCCTACAACTACTCGTGTAATTATATTCTAAGGTTCACAAAGATGAATCAAGCATTAAGTACACAACGAATGACCTATCGCATTACTAGATCATTAATCAACTAAGATAAGAAACAACCAATCAATATTCAATAATTAAGTTTCATACTCCCTAAGCAAACACACAAATAAATTAGCCGGACATGGAGAACATGCAAGCATACACACAAATAATCAAAGACATAATTGAATTGATGAAGTAAATACTTATCTTGATGTAAGATAGGGTTTGGAAGCCGAAAATACTGTACAAGACACCCTTGGTTCGGTTTTAAGTTTTTTACTCCAAAAGACTCCCTTCAAAACTGAAAAATTCGGATTCTATATATAATATTACATATGCGACGGCTCACCTTATGTTTTGTTACGCCGTGTCGCCGTCATTAGGGTTTCGTCTTGGCCACGTTAACCTTGCGACGGCGCACCTTATGTCCGTGACGCCGTCCTCTTCGCCTTCGACGCCGTCGGGTCGCATCTAGGCCGTGCAGGTTGCGACGGCCTACTCTTTAAAGCCCGACCGCCCTTCAAAACTAGCACTTTCTCTCCGAGCCGTCACAATTCCTCCGACGCGCCGCATCTAAGGCAACGCCGCCTGCGCTTTCCAGCACTTTGAGTGTCTCGATTCGACTTTGGCCATTTTCTTCAGATATTCGCCTTTTCGTCCAAATAAGTGCCATTCCAGATTTTGCCTTCAAGAGACCTAAAAAGTGAAAAGGAACGATATTAAGCAATAACGGATACAAAAGTGATCAAATAAGGCCTAAAACGACCCCTCAAAATGGTACTTTTTAAAACCTTATCAATACACGTTACATTATTATTGTAATAAATTGCATCATAGTGTTTAGTTCATCAGTTTGTTCAAATTTAAAAGGGTTATAAAACCGCTAGACAAATTATGTAGCAGTATAACGAAACTAACACAAAAACTCTGCTGCAGCATGTAGGCATTCCTGCTCGGTCATGTTCAACTATCAAAAATTTTGAATAAGAAACATAATGTCGATCATCCCAAGCTTTTTCACAAGTAGGAGGAGCAACGTATTTGACCCATTCTCCCTCGACCTGTGGGACCCATTCCAAGGCTTCCCTTGTGCACTTACCAACCTCCCTGAATCCTCAAGAGAAACCGCAACAAGCACGAACACAAGGATCGACTGGAAGGAGACACCTAAGGCTTACGTCTTTAAGGCAGACTTACCTGGCCTTAAAAAGGAAGAAGTTAAGGTGGAAGTCGAGGAAGGAAGGGTGTTGCAGATAAGTGGTGAAAGAAGCAAGGAGAAAGAGGAGAAGAATGATACGTGGCATAGAATTGAGAGAAGCTCAGGTAAGTTTATGAGGAGGTTTAGGTTGCCATAGAATGCGAAAATGGAGGAAGTGAAGGCGGTTATGGAGAACGGTATGCTAACTGTGACCGTCCCGAAAGCGAAAGAGAAGAAAATGGAGGTCAAGGCTATTGACATTGCGGAACAAAATCTATGTTGCAATCTGAGTAGTTACTATTGTAATAATGAATGTAAGTGTGGTGTCCTATCTTGTGTGCTAAGATGAGGTTTGGAATTATGTAATTGTATCCTTGTTATGACATTAAGATAATGTAAATTTTTCTTTCCCCCCCCTGAGATAATGTATTTGTGATAATGTAATTTACATTCTTCCTCCCAAGATAATGTAATTGTACCTATGCTAATTTTCATCATATGCGTTAATACAAATAACTTCTAAAAACGTTATTCGTTTTCTCTACGTTTTGATAATAACAAAACATAAAAACATTATACGTAAAAGTTTACGTAAACAAAGTTTTTAGTCGTAAAACTCTATCACGACACCATAATCACTAAATGTATGAATAATGAGCATTACAAATTGTAAATGATCAAACAAATATTTTCATAAATGTGAGACAAATATTTTATACAAAGTTTATTTTACAAATTATTTTCTAATTTTAACAAAATGTTTAATGAAAATAAATAATTAGAATTTCGAAAATCAAGTTTTTCCTCCTCCAAATAATCATCACACTATTTATTAACTTTCCATAAAAGGATTAAAAATAAAGCATGGGACGGTACCCTTAGCTCCAGACGGTACCGTTAAATATTTAACAGTACCGTCCACATGTTGAATGGCCATATTTTCCTGGCCTATAAATAGCAGCTCAAATCTCACATTTTCACCAACCTTTTTCCACACAATTTTTATGATACATTTTACACATACTAGCTTTATTTCTTTGATCATATACTTAGTTTAATCTCATTCATTAGTGATTCAACTATTCTTCCATCACAAGTGCAAGAGATCAGAAGAATACTCACATTCATCAAGTTATCAAGAGTCTTAGTGTAGTTAGATCATAAGTAACATTGGTTGCTTTCTTATTGTATTTTAGCATGCATCAAGATTATCATCTCCATCATTGTGTAGTTTTGTTATTGGGTAGATTGCGTTGATTTTGAAGATATTGTGGTTTGTGTTGCTTGTGAGTTGTTTGGGTAGATTGTGTCAAGATCGGGTGGATCTTGTGTGTTGTGTAGTTGTTGTGTTGATTGTGTTAAGATCGAGAGGATCTTGTGAGTTGAGTAGTGAGATCGTGTTGATCATGTGGTAGATTGGTTCTAGCTAAGATTAAAACTCGACATCTAGCTTAGTGTCGGATAATTAGATAAGCAACGTTTACGGTGTTCTACGCCTGAAGTGAGCTTGTTGACGTAGTGAAATGAAATATCGAGTTATACTCGAGGAGTGGAGTAGGGCGAACAGTAGCTTCGTTACCGAACCACTATAAATCACGGTGTTATCATTCCAACTCTTTAATTTTATTTTACTTTCATTATTTCATAGTTAATAGTTGATATAGTTATTATATTGTGTGTTCATATTGTTATAAGATTGATTTCATATAACATAGAATCGAAAGTTTCAATAAACGTAACCTTTTAAACAAAAAAAATTAGTAATACTATTCAACCCCCCATTATAGTTTTCGACAATATGTAGTATGTACCACTTGCAAACACCGTTTTGAAAACCAAACCCATCGGCCGGTTGTCAAAGTTTGGCCAAATCGGCTGTTAGTGAACCGATTAAACTTGGTAAAAACCGGAAACCAGAACTGGTCAAACAAACCGACCAGCGAATTCTTGAGATTTTATTTTGCTGCAGGCAATTTGTAAACTTGCGTAGCATTAGTCTTAGGAAACTGTGAATGTTACTTTTCTTGTTTATTTAAGAGAAATGATACATTTTGCGCAATTTTTATTAAAAAAATCCATAAAATTATGTAGCTAATATGATGAATCAATCATGTTTAATCTTCAAAGTGGTTGAACTTTTCAAATTAGTGCTAGTTACCATAAAAATAATATCCGAAGTAAGTCAAGTTCCAGCAGGCGGTTCAACGATCCGGTTAGACCGGTTGTCCAGTTGAAACAAGAACCTTTTGGTCTTCCGGTTTGATTATCGGTCGGTTTTTCAAATCAACTCATCTATTTGTGAGTTGCAACTTTATGCCGTGGGTTGAAACTGTTGAATGATAAAGATGAATATTATTGTGAATATTATTGCTTGATGCTAACTACCATACCATGGGCTACATATAGGAAGATTACATGAGTTGGAGACATGAATGGGAGACAAGCCATAAAGCAAGGATAATAATACAACTAACACTCCCCCGCAGTTTGAGCGGCGAAATCGCGAAAGCTCGAACTGGAGATTAAAGCTAATAAACAATAAACTAAAGCAAGTAAGTAATTGTTGATGAAGACATTCGACAGCAAGCGGGAGCATCTTCAGGAGCAGCAACAAACCGGGTAAACCAAAGTATCCCATGCAACTAAAAAATGAGACAACGAAAGTTGGTTCTAAAACTTCAACCCCCAAAGAATTTTCCAAACAAACGGGGAGTGTTTTTCCATAGAAAAACATAAAGATCCAATTTTTTTTTATTTTTTTCTTTAGATAGATTGATTCGAAGAGGGAGAATGGAGGTGAGAAGATGAGAAGATTTTTTTTAACAATCGTCCTGGAATCGATACTACTGATTCGACACCAACAAAAGTCGTCTTTAATCGACATCCCTAGATTCGACATAAAAGAAAAGTCGTCTTGGAAATTAATATCCTGGATTCGCATATAAATAACAAATTTTTTTTTTTTTAACAACCGTTGTGAGAATGATCTCCACTTACACCAAACTTTTAAAAGTAAGAATAATGTGTCGGCCATTGTTTTCTTTTTCCTTCACTTTTCCTTTATCACAAAACCACTTTTCTTTTCTTTATTATTCCCAACAAACAAAAACAAAGAAAAATGTTGAACGAATTTGGTGAGGAGCTTGAACTGTTCAACATCCAAACCATCACTGAAGACAACAATGATGACGTCATCCAAGTCTGCGAAGACGAAGACGACGACAGTTACGAAATGATGGGCGGAGGAGATTTTTTTTTTTTTTTTTAATGTTCCATTGGTGTCTATCCCACGGTTTTTATTGGTGGGACTTCGAAGAAGACAACGGTGGAGAATTTCAGCCAATGGTGGACGGCGGAACCACCGCCGACGTTGAAGATTACGGCGGAGAGGAAACGGGCTCAAAGAGTTGGTAGAGCAAAAAGCAAAGCTTCATGAGGACACAACAGAAAGAAATGATGGGAAACAAAAGAAACTGGTCGAGTGATCGACCGCTGAAACGGATGGTGGTGGTTGTAGTGGATCTGTTTGGATCGGAAAGTTGGAGATTGGTGTTGATTGGATTTTCTTTATGTCAAAGGTTAAGATTTAAAGAGAGCCCTCTGAACCTCCGGCATGTAGCCGGCGGTCGGAGGCGGCGGAAGACTTTAGGTGTTGTCGATCTTAATGGCCTGATATCATGTTGAATGATAAAAATGAATATTATTGTGAATATTATTGCTTGATGCTAACTACCATACCATGGGCTACATATAGGAAGATTACATGAGCTGGAGACATGAATGGGAGACAAGCCATAAAGCAAGGATAATAATACAGCTAACAGAAACTTCATAACCTAGAAAAAAACAATATTCACAGTCGTGTATATTATAAAACAAATAGCACAAACTATGGAATTAAGCTCATTAATGGTGGACCAAATATCTGTTTGCCCATTATACAATTTATTTCGTGTTTTTAAAGAAATTTTGAGGTAGAAGATATCAACAAAAACCGTTGTAGCATGATTAATCACTTTTGAGGTATTCCCAAGTCATCTCGGCTCCTTTCTTCTTGGGTTTCCAGGTTCGAGTCCTCGAATCGGTTAAAAAAAAAATTCTATATTTTTTTTCTTAAGCTAAATGCTATTATTATATTTTTGTTTAAAATTTTATTGCTTAAGACTACCTTATACTCATAAGAAAGTGATAGATGGTTTTGAAACGGTATAAAATCGCATTATTGACCGTTTTTATAAACATTATACAAAATAAACTAGTGAAATTGTACAAGTGTACAGCGTCATGATAACTTGATACGAAAAAAGTTGCACCTTTCGATGCTAGCAAAGCCCTCTTGAGAAACCATGTTATTACCTTTTGCTTTTTGTGTAAATCAATTATTTTTTGCGAAATTTGTTTGAGTTACATCATATCAAGGTTGTCAAGATCGCGATCCTGATCGTAGGATCGCACGATCCTACGATCCCACACTTAAAAAACGATCAAGATCGTAAATCAGATAGGATCGTTCAGGATCGTGGGATCGGATCGTAAGATCGTAGGATCGTTTACGATCCGATCCTGTTGCTAACCCATTTTTTTGGACTTTTTTTTTCCTATGTGAAGCATTTAAGCCCATGTTTGATTCAAAAAGCCCAATCACAATCACTAACACATTGTTTTTCACAACTGACCATTCGGTTTAAAGTGACAGATGCGCGTTGTAGGAAATTAGAGTTAGCATTGGCTAAATTAAGTACAAAATTATTACGATAATGACTAACAATATTTTCACGACAACTACATGCTACTTTTACCAACACACATACGATTTATTAATTTATATTAAGTCTTGCGTATGTACATTTCAAACAGGATAAACTAAAAACTAGTTTATTTATTGTTCACCACGAAGTAAACTTTAAAGTATGGGCCTTCTTTTTGTTTTTTAACGTTATATAGTTTATAAATCAACTAAGTATAGACTTATACCGATATAATCATAACATGCAAATGTCGTAATCTATATACGCATGGCCAATCACATAATGTCATAAGACAATAAATCTTGAAATAAAAATTATCTAAAAGAAAAAACACTACAAGTATATGCCATTTACAGTGATGTGTGAACATTTTGAGAATCCATTATTAAGAAAGAAAAAAATAATAATAAAAAACATTACCTAATTCATAAATTGAAATACACCAAAAATCTCAATTTCTTCTTTGAGAATTGCTAGTTTGCACCATCGCTAGTTTATAAACTTTCATTATGACCATGTCGTATTTCTTTTGTATCGAACATCATTATTTAATGATTGAAACATGAGTGGTGCACATATGTAGTATATCTTTTGTATCCAAATTGTTCATTTAGCGATTAAAACATGAAGTAACTTTGTGCAAGTATATATTGCAATATATCTAATGTTTAATAATACGGTATTTGAACACGGAACTTTTTGTTTTAGCATCTATTTAGATTCTTTTATTATATAAAATATTTTATAAATATTTACATTTTCATAGGATCTTACGATCCCGATCCAATCCTACGATCACGATCTTGCAAAGCCAAAACCGATCCCAGGTAGGATCCCGATCCTGACAACCTTGCATCATATCAATCAAAGGTCCGTAAAAGTACGTTTCGCGATTGGGAGGCTATTTTATGTCAAATTTTTTATGTTGGACATTTACTTAGCAATTAAGTAATCCAAAAGCCGCAAAATTACTAGTAATATACTTAACACGTCACTTTCAACAAAAATAGTGTTTTATTATCTATTATACTAACATAAAGTATACATATACATTTACGATTGTACTAGGCCCAAAAAGGGTTTAAAAATTTTGGGTGTGAGAGAAGCCGGCTCATGGTTACCGTTCATTAGCCGTTTGTGTGAGAGGAGCCGAGCGAAGACGGCTTTCCCTTCCCAATTGGGAGTGGCTTTACTTTCGTGACCATTTTTCCTGAGCAATAATCTAAGCATCTTTATTCATGTTGCCGACGTAGCTTATTTAATTGACGACTTCTGGACTTCTGGGCTTCTGGCGACATCATCTATCAAATTTTTTTGTAACATATGTTTATTTGCTGATACTTTTTTTTAGTTGATTTAATACACGTACTTGAAAATGTTATAATTTACTTGGCGATTTCCAATAGCACGACTAAAAAAGGTACCCGCCTGTAAAAAAATTCTATCTAAAATTAAAATAAAGGTTTACATGCTTATATTTTCATTTGTATGATATCTACATCAAATAAATTACTTTTATATAACGTTACATTCACTGTATATTTAGATATTGAAATGAGGCGAACCGATTCAGGGCGGCTTTAGAGAGTCTGAAGTGCGCTGATGACAGGTCACCGATTGACGAGTGCCACCAAATTTCATGCACTTCTATTATATGTATGAACACAATATGAGACTCGACCTTAATTAATTCATGCACTACTTAATTATACATATGTATATTATGTGTGTATTTGCGGGCCTCTTTATGGTAATAGACGTACCACCGAATCCACGAGATCACTCGCGATGAGACGGCCCCACGATATTATACTACCACATCTGGATTTAAAAGAAAACATAAAAATTCACGGCAATGCGCGGGCTTCTCAACTTGTTCCAAATTGTCAGCGATAAAGTAAATACTTTTTATAAGCATCTTGTTTAAAACTAAACGAATACTCGCGCAAAGCGACGGTATATAGAGGAAAATAATTATATTTGCAAACTTGTGGCTATGATATAACCCTTACAACAACTTTTTTTCGTTTTTTATTTTTTTTAAATTGATGGGATCGTTTTTATTTTATTTTTTTATTTTTTTTTAATTGTTAAACAACCGTGTGATTGGTTGTCATTTATAAAGAGATCCTCATTTGTTTGTGTGTTTATCTTTTTTAAATTAATAGTAAAACTTGTCAAATTTTAAAATTAGTCAGGTAAACTTATTTTGTAAAAAGTATATTAGGCATTAGATATTACTTAAAATTTATGAAATTTTAAATTTAAAGATTACTGATATATGTATTATATATAAGTGGTAAAAATAAAAATAATTACTTTCATTGAATGTTGGGAAAGCAAATGCAAATGCTGTGTCCAAAACTTTAAAGAGAAAGAAAATGCAAATACTCACAATATCAGGCCTGTAGCTAATTATTGTTATGTCTCGCCAAAGTTTCAAGAGAAGCCTAGAAATTACGACACGCCACTCCAATCATTTTTTCCCTCCTATAAATACAACTTAACATCCAATTGAACATCCATATCACAGACAAAACACAAACAATCTAAATTCTGATAGCAATTTATACATTCAAGTTCAGGTATTCAAAATTTGAATAAGAAACATAATGTCGATCATCCCAAGCTTTTTCACAGGCAGGAGGAGCAACGATTCGACCCATTCTCCTCGACTTGTGGGACCCATTCCAAGGCTTCTAGTGGACTTACCAACCTCCCGACTCATCTAGAGAAACCGCAGAATTGCAAACACAAGGATCGACCGAAGGAGACACCGAGGCTCACGCCTTCAAGGCGGACTTACCCGGCTTAAAAGGAAGAAGTTAAGGTTGAAGTTGAGGAAGGGAGGTGTTCAGATAAGTGGTGAGAGAAGCAAGGAGAGTGAAGAGAAGAATGATAAGTGGCATAGGCTTGAAAGGAGCTCAGGGAAGTTTATGAGGAGGTTTAGGTTGCCCGAGAATGCAAAAATGGAGGAAGTGAAGGCGACTATGGAGAACGGTGTGCTCACTGTGACTGTGCCCAAAGTGGAAGAAGAGAAGAAGAAGGAGGAGGTTAAGGCTATTTACATAGCAGGCTGAAATCTTTGTTGCAATTTGAGTGGTTACAAACTTACAATTGTAATGATAAATGTAAGTGTGGTGTTTTCTAAGATGAGGTGTGGGATTATGTACTGTATCTTTGTAATGACATTGAGATAATGTAATCTTTTCTTTTTACCGTTTAAATTTTCTCCAGCCAATCGTACTCGTGCCAATTTTCATCATATTACCGCTTGCAAGTGTTGGAATTATATAACATGACAATCATAAATATAAACAATAAACATCAAAGTAAGTGCGGAAGCGTAAAGGATGTATTAACAAATAATTAATTAACATAAGAAGAATATGCGTACCTTTTTCTTGATTCTAGCTGAACAAGAATCAAATCCCCAAAGTAGCAATTGGATGAACCCTAATTAGGGTTTATAGGATTATAAGAATTAACCCTTACTATTTTGTAATTCAATCCAAGATACAATCAAAAGTATGATTGTACCACGTTCTTGTACACACGTACTAATACCAAGTAAAAGATTATGCTAGTAATAATACCACAAAACGATTTTCTTGACACTCAAAAATTCGATCATAATGAAAAGAAAACACCATCGCATGTAATTGGTCATGCATATATAATACATGCATTTAATATTAATTCATGCTTATGACCATTCAACAATATCATGCTCATGAGATAATCATTAATAAACCAATTATAGCACATGCATCATCGTCACACATGTATACATGCATATGAATTTTCGGATTAAAAAATCATGCTATGGAGTTGTAATTCATGTCTGCCGATCGTCTTTTCTTTTCTTGTCCAACCGAATGAATCACAAAAGACCAAGAGGGTGTGTATATATATAGCATTAAACCTTGTCTAACAAGTCATTGCAAGCACCTCCTTATGTTTCAAAATTCGACACTCAACCCCTTCTTTTTCTTAGTTTGACCATATAAATATTTTGTGTATATAATAATTAAATATAACATTTTATAAATAATTATTAATCATTTACTCTTCATACGCAAAGTGTGCAATCCCGTGATCTCGAGTTCGATCCTAACACACGTCTATTAATTTATTGTCCATAAAACCAACAGCAAGCACTGTTTTAGAAACTGGAGCGGACCGGCCGGTTCAACCGGCAATCGAGAGGTCGGGCAGTTTTCAAAGCTTAGCTAAACCGGTTTAGTGAACCGATCAAACTTGGTAAAATCCAGAACCAAACTGGTAAAACAAACCGATCAATGAATTTTTGAAGCTGATTCTCGCTGGAAAAAAAATGATATGTTGCCGCAAACCTGCCAGCAATTTGTATATTTTTTTAAAATGGTAAATTATATTACTCCAAAATCAATATAAATACACTGCTAGCCACTTTTAAAAAAAATGAACATTCTTAAACACCCTCTAAAGAAGCATCAAAACAAATATTCTATATACAAGAACAATACTACTTAATTCACCTGAGCTCCTAAGGATGTACTAGGAAATATAATTACATTTCCTTTTTGCAAAGTTACCCTGATGATCTATGCATCTAAAACCTCACATAAGCCAACAAGATACTATCACAAAGAGGCCTCATCATATAAGCAAGTATCATTTAAGCTAGTCAAACTAACAAATTGCTACTCAAGCAAAGCACAGATAATCTAACTCCACACGACATTATCTGCCCTGCAAGAGATGGGCATTCCTCATCAATAAATCTCATATTACATTTTCTCTTTGCAAGATTACCCTGCAAGAGATGGGCATGTTTGGTAGAGAGAATTTCAAAGAAATTAAATGAAACAGAAAATAGAATCTCAGAGAATAGAAATCAGTAGAGAATTTTGTTCAATTCTAATGTTTGGTAACAACAGAAACTTGACTCGAGAAATGAAAAAAAAATATTTAAAAAAAAAATATTTAAAAAAAAATATATATATTTTTTTTAATTTATTTTTTAAAAATTTATGTACTTTCTTTAAAAAATTATTTTAAAATAATATTTTTTTAAAATGTATTTATTTAAAAAAAAACTTGCTTTTTTTTAAAAAATGTTTTTTAAAAATGTATTTATTTAAAAAAAAACTTATTTTATAAAAAAATATATTTTTAAAAAATTATTTTTAAAAATGTATTTATTTAAAAAACTTTTTTTAAATATATTTTTAAAATTATTTTTAAAAATGGATTTATTTTTTAGAAAACGATTTTAAAAATTATTTTTAAAAATCCACTATTTAACAAAATTATAGTTAAAAAAAAAAAAATATATATATATATATATATATATATATATATATATATATATATATATATATATATATATATATATATATATATATATATATAAGCGTTAACTTGTGACTGTAGAAACTTAAGATAGAACAATAAGAACCAATGTAAACCGTTGGATAAGAATTGTAGATAAGATTTAAATGTAATTAGATGGATGGCATTATTGTAATTAACATGAAAATTGATAGCACCAGTTGACATAATTTGTATAAAAAAGCGCCATTAATTTCCCTTTGGTTCAAATTAACGAGCCACCTAAATGTGTTTTTATTAAATTCATTAATTGATCATTAATGATACGATACACAATTTACAAAACATACAATCACTATTATCATTACGCCTTTTATAAGTAAAACTATAACAGTGGTATACAAATTAAGTGATATATTAGTTTTTGATACATATATAGTGATACATTAATTTTTTTTAATTCATTAATTTTTTTGATACATATATAATGACACATTAGTTTTTTTGACACATTTTTAATGTGACACTATATTTCTTGATACATATATAGTGACATACTAAAATTTTAGCATATATGTAGTGTCACTAAATTTTTTCGAAACATTTATAATGACATATTAAAATTTTATTACACTTTTAATGACATATTATAAAATTTTAGTACATTGATAGTGACACATAATGTTTATCACATAAATTCTTTGACACATATGTAATGTGACACACTATTTTTATCATACAAAACTCCTTGACTCATATGTAGTGACACACAAATTATTTTTAATACGTTTAGTGAAACACTAATTATTATGACATATTTTTAGTGACAAATTAAGTCTTTTGATACATTTAGTTTCATAATTAAATAACATTTTTTATTGACAAATGCTAATTATTGAACTAGTTTTTTGGTAAACCTGGCCAACGTAGTTTTTGACACACTTTTATTGACATAGTATAATATTTGACACACATAGTTTGTTGATACATTTCAAATGACTTAGTATAATTTTTGACACACATAGTTCATGTTACATTTTAAGTCACACATTTTTTTTTTTTTTTTATACACATAAGTAGAATATAAATAATAAAAGTCAACCTTGTTTCAAAATAGACTAAATCTATCTTCTTGCTGTAGTCAACAAATGTTTCCTAGCAAAACCACACACACGGGGCCAATTTCATTAGTTTCAGTCTGCGAATGTATAATTCGTCGACACTTATGGTTTCAATTCTTAATATATACTACGACTTAATATTAATATACACTTGACCCTTATGTTGAGTTGAGTTTATGATATAAAATACAATAAAACATAAAGACATCAAGAGTACACAACGGAAGACTTAAAGATCATAACAAATAAATTAATTAATCGAAAGTATGCGTAACGCACTCTTGCGAATGTCAAATCTCTCGAGCAAAACAAAGAAGTGGTTTAAAGAGTTGTCCTCAAGCTCTACAACTCAAACCAAATGGTGTAAGAATAATGTCTTACAACCACGCTCTTGTACACACGAATTAACCAACGAATCAAGCGATTGCTAGATCTAACACAAGTCCTCGCTTAAGAAAAACGAAACCAAACTCCCTTACAAATGGGGTGTTCGCCGAATATGGGACAAGAGAGAGAGAGAGAGATCTAGGGTTAATTCAATGCACAAGTGTATGAAACCCTAGAACCTAACCTCTTTATATACTAGTAGGTAAACTTTGGGAACAAGTTTATGAATTAGGGCTTTGAAAGGCCCCTATGGCCGCCATGTAGACAAGCCCAAAGGAAACCCATAACTTTTCCAAGTTTTCCATTTCTAGTCCTTTTTCTTTTCATTTAACGGTCGTTAGTCATTTTTCCGTTAAATACTTAACGATCGTTAACCGGACTTAATGTGTAATAATTAATCGTAAACATAAACATTAATTATTAACTTTAATTCTCATTCGCTAATGTGTGCAATCCGTGGTCACGAGTTCGAATCCGGACATTCACATGTTTGTAAATATATACATTTCCAACAGCCCCACTGGATATGTTTACAAAACGTGAAATGACATTGGTTAGCGCCTAGCAACACGCCAATGCCCCCAGACAACTCGTGTATGGTTTTCGGAGAAAACCAAGTTTGATGATTCATCATCATATTCATCCTTTGTTTCTAATACCATGTTAATAAGAATATGGATCTCACTCATTTCTTAATTAACTATTCTGCTTTCTCGCTTTATATGATTTATTAAGATTACCAATTCTTCCGAATGAAGACCTTGGGTATGGCCATACAAACATCTTAACAATCCTACGAGGGCCCAAGAGTATTATACTTCAAAATAAATTTGAAGGAAACAAATCCCATTTTGACTACAAGGTGATTCATAAATTTCGCAACACTTCGAAAACAACCCTTATAACTACCGCCACGTGTAGCGTTAGATTGCTTCACAAAATGCACTACATCCATGACATATCTCTTGTATCTCAAGTCGAGGATAAATATCCATGATATACTTAATGACAAAGATCCATAAAGTATCATCATGCGGGTGGGATAAGTCCTATACTCAATTCATTGAATATCATCCGAATTAGTCATGCTACGCATCAATATACTTTCAAGTATATTCTAACTAATACTCGATTTGTCTTAATTCAATATCATTCCCATGTTATTGATTGACAACGGACTATTTAGAATAACTTAAGTTATTCAAGGATTTAAACATGCAAATACAGACACAATATTATAAATGAAATTAAACGATACCGTACTTTAATTCATTATAAATAATAATTGTTTAACATCCTTTATCCAAATACTAAATAGATCAATGCATGATAATTCTAGTTAATGAATTTTGCCACAAGTCATGCAACTCATACTTGTTGACAAGGCATAATTTCAACTAACTTTGATCTACAAGAATTTTGAGAATACTTATTTCAAAAATTCAATAATTGAATTTCTTGTATGTGTTTACACATATCTTGATATTGTCATATCATTCCATAAGGTGCGTGATAACCGAACCACCTTTATATGACAATCATCTTTCAAAACTTTTAAAGTTTTAAAGTATTCTTCATTCTTTAATGTATAATGCAACTATGCTCTTAGTTGAGCATAACTAGTCAACATGGTCATTATCAAGGATACCATGACTAGAATTGAGTGTCATCTCAATTATACCAAAGATCATTGTGTACAACAATATGCTCTTTAAACATCCGTAAACTTTGAACAGCTTATAGTGTAATGTTGGTGCCTACCAAACTCAAGTTTGTTGGCAATGACAATTATGAAATAATTGCCATATTTTCGTCCATAGAATCTAGGAGCATATCCGATCGTGGAATGTGATTCTAAATCCAAACATATTCCTTTTAAAATATTTATTACACTAACAACTTTCAATGTTGTCAAATCATCTTGTAACCAAGCATGACACAACAATCTTATACACAACATGATGTACATGATGAATCTTCAAGTTAAACTTTAAGATCTCATTCATATTATATCTTGTTAAAGATATGTATTTATCATGTTTTATTAGACTCATTTATTTTACCGCATATGTTTATAAACATATATTCCAAGGTTGTATGTCTTATTTCCAAATCTTACAAACAAAGTTTCATTCCCAATTAAAACTTAATTTAGGTGGAATGTAGTTGCCCATACAACATATAAGATTTAAGAAAATAATACTCCCACTAGCTTTCGTGAATACTTATGAGCTATCTTATTTTAATTTATTAAATCAAACATTGATTTAATATTAAACATAAGAATCATCTCATAGATGCATGCATATATCCATTCATGGATTCTTGCGTTTGTACATATTCAAAGATTATTTGAATTCATAAAACTACTTTGTATTACTTATCGTCCTCGCAAAAGTAATTCCACAACAAAGAGTTTTGATATTCATTGTCAAAATTTCATATCAATGAAACTAAGTATGACAATTATAATCTTTATACTTTTATTTAATGTATCTAGAAAAGAATATTCAATCATAGTTAATTGCTTAAATATGATTAATATTATTATCACTAGACATGCATTAAATATGTGTACAATATTGTCCATATGATTTCTACATAAAGATTTAAACCACTAGGGTTTCCATCCTTTGAAGAAAATCATCTTCATTTAGATAAACCAAGTATCTAAAATTGATTATCTTTATGGACAAGATCTCAACATTCATAGTATGATTGATTTACCACAATTCAACATTTGGTAAATTCATCATTATGATTAATGAGCTTACCATGATCCTCAGAACTCATATTCCTCAACATATTAAATATCCGAGATATCCTTACGGATCTATGAATGACAATTCCATCATATTGAGGTCTATCATTTACATGTTTAGCCTCATCATGATATTTGCTAGTGCATTTTAGAAGATTATGTATTTTGTAATTCAATCTTTCAAGATCTAAACAAAACTCCCACTTGCCTTTAACAATTTAAAGATTACCTTTAAATAGTTTAGCAAGTAGAGCAACAATACATTGTTCTCTTTTGGGATATTACAAAAACATTGACAGCTTCCTAACATTAGTTTGTTACAACTCACTCTATAAGTAGTTTAACAAATTCGTAACTTCATTTATAAGACTTAATGTGATTCATCACATTCCATAAACAAATGGTGTCTTATCAATCTTCTAGGTTGGAGTCTTATTGAGTATATTCAATCTATACTCAATCTACTAACCTTGATAACATGTGGAAGAAACTATAGTTATCTTGAATCAAACATGCCAATAGATTTTGATTCTTCTAATCGAACATACCATAAAACTATGGTATTTCATTAGAATTAATATTGTAAGATAATCTAACAATATTTAAGATAACCATCTACTCTTTGGCTTATCCTATTTACCAACAAAGTAAAACTTAATGGTACAATAGAATTACCAAGTCAATTGCATGCATTATAACACAAGTATTTTGACCAAGTCAAAAGACATATCGCTTATAATCCCACTATACGTTATAAGTCATTGATCAACTCATTGACTTCATGCATATGTCTTAAAACATAGCAAGTTAACGCCTTACTTTATATTGTAAGTCTTGTATTAAAAGACTTCATGTTTGTGACTTTACAAAATCATAAACATTTATAATTAAAGTAATTATGAACACCACCTCGTGTTTCAATTAATATTTCAAGTTAATATTTACTACATATATTTAAGTCATTCAACGAATACTCAAATTCAAAGTAGTATTAGATTACTTCATTTAATTATGTCATTCCATGAAATGTTCAATGTAAGAAACCGCAGAATCATCCATGCTCGCTCACGACACGTGGATATTTTACCTTGGGCTACAATCTAGTTCACGCTCACGTAACATAAATTGTAACTACAAGTGTTTCTTAAATATTGAAAGACATAAATATTTAAAATAAAGTAGTCTTTGTTATCATCTTGACACATGTTCTTAATAGGGCAATCATACACATTTAAATGTATAATTCCTATTAGAACGTTACTCTCTTACCTTGCGGTCAAGAGAATCCATTTAAATCATATTTATATGTGTTGTACCTTGCACACAATAAAGATTTCTCCCACTTGTGCTTGGAACAACATCATGTAGCGATAAACAACACGATACACGCTCGCTTATTCGATTAATATGATTTGTGTCATAGATATAACAAGTAGATGTAGAACTATATTGTTTAGTAAGGAAACGCACATGACTTTCCTTAAAAACATAAGTGTCTACAATTGGAAAGTAATTATCTTTGAAGATAACTGGGTTACTACACAGAAATAAGGCTTGTAGCTCCCATCGAATTAGAAATCATTAAAACAACTTCTTATTCAAGAATGCAACACAAATGCTCCCACCGAATCGACAACATTGTAAGTGTTGCATAACCAAGTGAAAACAACTTGCTTGCTTTTTACTTTCCTACACCTTTGAAGAACCATACGTAATCATTACTAAGGTACTAAAAGGTGTATTCTACTCTGTGAATGATGGGTTATCCATCAATGTTATTAACTTGAAAAATTGGGTATGCAATTTCTTCCTTAATAGGTCTACCTTCCCCATACTGGTATGTAGCACCTTTAAAGGTTAAAGTAAACCAACTAGATAAATTAAGCTAGTTTTCCTTTTACCAATTTTCGCGGTAATTTGTCTAGCTTCTAATTTTGTAACTCATATACATGTTTTCCAGTTAACCAACATTCATGTTGTTACAAAGGATTCATTCACCAAATGAGGGTAATGAAATCTTTATGGAAAATAAGATGTGCAATTCATTGCTATGAGTTACATTAGAATTTAGACAATTCAAATGTTCCTATTATACCTTTCTCATTCATGAAAAGGAATAGGATTGAGTCTCATGCTTCTCCCATGGAAAAGAGACTTCGTTTGTCTTTTCGGTAAATTATTCTCGATCAAACATTTGTTTGAAAGCGTAATGGAGCAATTTATCGATCAAAGACTAAACTTTGTTTACTGTTAAATGTTGCAATTATACATTCAAAAGAATTACAAAATTCAATTTTAGTATTTTCGATAATTAACCTTTTCAAGAAAATTAATTACCCATGGTTCATAAGCATATAACCATTTAATTTTCATCGAAAAACTAGGATCCAAATTGTCATAATCTCATCACATCGCTTGATCCGCTAGTAATGAACCTTATACAAAGTGGTAGAGCTTTTGCTCAATTGCCAATTTCAATTGCAATTCCTAGATTTATGGGATTTACATATAGCCAATTTCAATTGCCATGTAAACATGTTTTATCCCATCTTATGCCTTGAGTTGCCGCTCACTACAAAACTCAATTAAGTTGTCCAACTTAAGAAACCGCAAAATCGTCCATGCCCGCTCTCACGACACGTGGACATTTTACCCTTTGATTACGATCTAAGTCACGATCTCACGCAAATAAAAGGTAATCTTAGGTGTTTCCGCTTCGTTGGATGGCATATAACTTAAATTAAAGGGTAATAATTTTGATGTTAAATCAAATATGTACAAAGATGTCATGCATTCATCTTCGTAACATAGGTTTTATTAAAACATTTATATCTTGTTTTAATGTTTAAGTTTTCATCATCAAACTTTAATTGAGGTATTGGTTTCACCAATCAAGGAATTTAGTGTTAATTATCATCCATTATACCGCACTTTTGCATAAGTGTAAACACTTAGTGTTTCGGATAATTACCACCCAAGTGGCGCATGGAATTAACACTAATTCGCCTTAAGATGAGCTTGCACATTTAATGGCTTACTAAGTAGCTCCATTCGAACTTACAGAGGGAGAGGACTGTGCACGCGCTAAAGCACAACCTTAGACATCCTTTCGGTGTGCGACTCATGCACTTCTTTAAACCCCTTTATTAGTTCATTCTCATGGGTGAGCTGCTCACTCATTTGTACCAAAGTCATCAATCAATTAAACGATTATGATTACTATTCTTAAAATACATGTTTCACCATTGTTTAGGTCGGTTTATTTTTCTTGTAAAATACCCTTGTTACACATAACAAACAAGCAAGTATTTGTAAAATAAACAAATAAACAATAAATGCATAACAAATAAAAGTCATGCATATCAAATAGCCACATGCAAACGGTTTTGATAAATCCTATTAAATTAATAATGATTGAGGTCTTCCCAATTTTAGATCTATCATAATTTAGTGTATATCACTTAAACAAGAAAGACATACAATAAAAGCGGATCCATGATAAAACATGCGATAATTATCATGGACATAAAATTACACTTAACAATTAATGCAATTAAAACAGAGTTACGATATACACATAAAGTTGCATGCATCTTAGGGTTTCTAATCCAATTAAAACATTAGTTTACAAAACCCTAATTAGGGCACCAAATAAACGCCCCTAAAAATTAGGGTTTAGGTTTAGCAAACCCTAGATCTAAGCATACAAATAATAACACATTCATGTTTATTTTAATTATGTGTTTCAAGAATTAATTACTTGTTATACAAGGCTCGTGATGCCACCGTTGAGTTTATGATATATAAAATACAATAAAACATAAAGACATCAAGAGTACACAATGGAAGACTTAAAGATCATAACAAATAAATTAATTAACCGAAAGTATGCGTAACGCACTCTTGCGAATGTCAATCTCTCGAGCAAAACAAAGAAGTGGTTTGAAGAGCACCGCTCTACAACTCAAAGAAGTACTTATTGGTGTAAGAATAATGTCTTACAACCACGTTCTTGTACACACGAATTAACCAACGAATCAAGCGATTGCTAGATCTAACACAAGTCCTCGTTTAAGAAAAACGAAACCAAACTCCCTTACAAATGGGGTGTTCGGCCGAATATGGACAAAAGAGAGGAGAGGAGAGATCTAGGGTTAATTCAATGCACAAGTGTATGAAACCCTAGAACCTAACCCTCTTTATATACTAGTAGGTAAACTTAGGGAACAAGTTTATGAATTAGGGCTTTGGAAAGGCCCCTATGGCCGGCCATGTAGACAAGCCCAAAGGAAATCCATAACTTTTCCAAGTTTTCCATTTCTAGTCCTTTCTCTTTTCATTTAACGGTCGTTAGTCATTTTTCCGTTAAATACTTAACGATCGTTAACCGGACTTAATGTGTAATAATTAATCGTAAACATAAACATTAATTATTAACTTTAATTCTCATTCGCTAATGTGTGCAATCCCGTGGTCACGAGTTCGAATCCGGACATTCACATGTTTGTAAATATATACATTTCCAATTTTCATTGTTCAATTGTTTTGAATGTCAAACATATATGTATTTTATTGTTCAATTGCTTTAAAAGGTAAAATGCACATGTGTTGTGTTTTCTTTATCTAATGTGTTTTGGCCAAAACTATTTACATAAGTGCATTGAATGACAAAATTAATATTTTACTTGTACATACATTTCAAAACATAAACATATACACAAAATTAAAAATTATGTCACATACAATTCAAATACAAAACTTTAAAACTAAAGAATAAATAAAAGTTTCGTTGATGTATAACAGGTGTCTCACTAATCTTCTCGCAACTTCACGCACTTGTCTTTACTCTTTACTTCTTTATCATATCTATTTTCTCGCTAGATAGTGTACAAAACACATGTGCACTATTGACATCGCTCATCATACTCGCACCTGTAACCACAACCAATTAATAAACGGATTACTTAATCATAACATCTAACATAACACATATGCACAATTGACTTGTTCACAAGAGACCATATTGATAAATTAGTACAAACTTAAAACACAAAACACAAGTGCACCCTTATACCATAATTAAACAAAAAACATCCTTATATAATAAATAAAAATATATATATACATATTCAATACATTTAAACTCAGAAACTGTAAAAAACACATATGCATAAAGGGTATCAAATTCACCAAAAACTGTAAAAACACACGTGCACTCTCAAAACACATGCACAATCTTTCAGAAATTTTATACCAACAATAAAAACACATATGCACAACGATTAAAACTTTATCATACTTTTTTTTAAACACATTGGACATTGAGTCGAGAGAGTATTTGTTTAATGCAAGCAGTATTTTTTATGAAGTAGTACAATACTCCGTTTTAAGTCAAAATGACTATTCTTTTATCCTTAAAATTCATTTGAAATTTGCCCATATCTAATGAAGATGTTGATGATTATATAATAATACATAAGAATTTCATCATAGGTATGCACAACTTTGTTTCGTGTAAAATCTTGATTTCAATTTTAAATCACTAGTTTTAAGTTTTAACTTCTAAAATTCAAGCATAGAGAGTTATTTCGAATGAAGCTGGCATGTTGGGGTAAAGTTGCATTGTTTGTATGGGAGATTTGATTTATTTAATATGTTACTAACACGTAACATGTAATGTAGTTTAGGAAGCATGAGATGTGGCACCTACGTAAAAGTATGTGTTTGACTTTCAAGAGTGAAATACACAATTTTTCAATATCTTCCTCAACTCATAAGAAATGCCACAAGTATAAAAGAGGATTTTTCAATATCTTGTTCATAAGAATTGCACATGTATAAAAGAAATTGGTAGCTAAAAAGCCCATGCATTTTAATCAATTTAGAAATTGTAGCAGATAGTTTGACTCTTACAAGTCAAACATGGATAAAGTATCATTCAAAAGCAATGCATATGAGGATTCGGTTTATACTCATATTATCTATGCTATCACACGAAACTTCATTTCACAAAAGAGTTTATATTTACTTTTGAGCTCAAACCTGCCACCATGTTCATAATTAATAGATAAAATATCAACCATATCAATGTCCAATGTGAGATAAAATAAGTCAAACACAAACTAGATAAAATAAGGTTGCTTTACCTTCCCATCACCCAATTCTCGCTATTTATTCCATCAATGCAAGTAACAAAGACTTCATGAGTAGTGAAATCAATAAATCAAATTCTTTCTTCAATCAAATTAACCATTAATACCTATCAAGTATGTGCAAGCACCATATCAAAACGATTTACAATATCTAAAATAAAACTAAACCCAAAAAACAATCGGTTAAACCCAAAAAAACCAATCGGTTAAACCCAAAAAACATGACGATATCTTCAATCAAATTAACCATTAATAACTATCAAGTATGTACAAGCACCATATCAAAAACGATTTACAATATCTAAAATAAAACTAAACCTTATATTTGATGCAACGACTCTAGACTTTTTGCAACCGCGGGGACACATTTTTTAGGACTTTCTATAACGAGAATCGGATAACGGATAGATAACACATCATCCCATTTGTTTAGATCGAATGATGTTTTTCTTTATCGGCGAACAAAGAGTGGCGGCTAGGGTTTTTTGTTGAGATAGGGAAGAGGATGATGAATATTAAAAGAGAATTGATGAAGAAAGATATTGTAACCGATCCACAATTCACGGATCCACTCTATTTTTGTGTTAAATCTAAATTACTTTAATGCCCTTTATCTATTTATCTTTTAAAATAAGTTGTAGATATTTTCAAAATGCCATCATGTATTGATATGATGTATACTATGCATTATTAAGAGTAAAAGGTGGTTCTCAATGAGTTCCATAATTTATTTGGTTACTACAATAACCTCACTATATATATATATATATATATATATATATATATATATATATATATATATATATATATATATATATATATGGTGAGGTTATTGTCGAACCAAATAAATTATGAATCTGGAACCAAAGATCGCCAATCGATTTTTTCGGATATTAAATTTTGTTATTTAATTAAAAGGGTATAATGGTAAAAATACTTTTTATCTTATTTTTATTTAAAAAAGCGACTTTTTTTAGTTTCCTAAATACTAGGATTTTTTTTATATATATATTTTTTGCATTATACATGTTTAAAAAACACTATGTGCACATGTGTTTTGCATTATATGACAATTGTATTTTTCATTTATGCATAGGTGTTTTTTATTTACACATGTATTTTTATGAAATATTACATTAATATAAATACAAACAATAAAATTTTAATATTAGATTTATGCAATTTCAAAATTTACAAATTCTATTACTCTAGTGAAATGATATTCAAATTTATCACAAACATCATTATGTTTAACTTGAATTCAATTTTATTACACACATATGAAGCTTGCACTTGTACATAATCCAATGTCTTTAACAGCAAACCATGAAATCTTCAGATGTATTTTTAATCCTTGTGAACATATGTTTTTATCGTCTCGCTCATCTTACTTGTTATAAACACATGTGCACTCTTTATATCAATCATGGTCCTCATCTTTATCAAACATGTTTGGTAC
This sequence comes from Chrysanthemum lavandulifolium, assembly GCA_022545495.1. Taxonomy (NCBI): domain Eukaryota; kingdom Viridiplantae; phylum Streptophyta; class Magnoliopsida; order Asterales; family Asteraceae; genus Chrysanthemum; species Chrysanthemum lavandulifolium. The sequence goes on along the minus strand of CM040245.1, from coordinate 32,953,632 downwards.
CTGAAACTACAAAAAAATGTTTTTTTTATCATAAGCAAGTAGCAAATACATATGCACAATTTACAACATAAATGCATACCTCTTTTCTTGATTTATACAACCTTTAAACACATACGCACACCCTTTGCATTAGTTTTTTACCAGCCATAAAATGAGTGAAAACATATATGCGTAATATATTTCTGACTTGTGCACATAAGACCATATTGTTAACTTCTTTGAGAAGTTAGTACAACCTTAATACACAAAATAAAAATGCACCCTTAAATTAGAACTAAACACAAAATATCCTTATATTATAACTAAAAACATATATGCACTTTCAATGCATTTAAACTCCGAAACTGTAAAAACACATATGTATAGAAGGCATCAAAATCACTAGAAGCGTAAAACACATATGTACATAAGGCATCAAATTCACTAAAAGCGATATATATATATATATATATATATATATATATATATATATATATATATATATATATATATATATATATATATATATATATATATATATATATATATATATATATATATATATATATAGTATAAAAGCTACCGATGGGCGGGCATGACTTATAATTATCGTTTATATATTTTTTATTTACCTAAATTTGAGTGTTAAAAAATTGTTTATTATACAAAGATTTTTAAAATAATAGTACCAACATTTGTCAAATTGTTTGTGTTTGGTACAATTTTCTTTGTAACAACATAGTATATGATTTAAACTCGAAAAATAACACTTCCTTATACACAACGTTTGTAGTAGCATAGCCCGACTGATGGGTGGACGAGACTTATGAATATCGTTGAAAGAATTAAGTTAATGAAAATAAGTTATAAATATACAAAACTTTTAATTCAATGCATTAAGAACGAAAAGAAATCAACGTTTATCGAATATAATAAAAAAGTTAGAAAGTGATACGCAAGAACAAAGTATACAACCAAATAAACTAAAATGTGAAATAAAGCTTATTTGTTTACAACATTTGTAGACAATGTACGGCGTTTCTTATGTTTTGTTTTAGCTCATAAATATGATACATGTCACTTGTATATACACAATTATTTATACATGCAAAAAATGCAGTTGGTTGATTACTTCACAAGAGATAGTGCCGCATATATTCGACTTGAGCCAGATGCAGAGCTTTAACTTCATGCTTCCTAACCATCTCCCTTGATATACTCATGTTGCCGATGATTTTTCCTAATGTTTTGTAGCCTTTATCGTCGAGTGCATATCTTTTTCTGATCACCAAGTTCTCCTTCAATTTTATTGAATTGAGTTGCACACGATTACATTAAACTTTAAGCTTTATAATCTAAACAGAAATTGCATTCTTTTACTGAAATTATGAAATCATGAAATTACCACATCATTAAGTGCAAGCCTGAGAAGAGCAAGCTACCGTCTCTCGTTGCCATCATTATTTGCAAACATCTCGATAAATTCTTTCTGTTTGACTGGAATCTTTCTATTAAGATACACAATGGGCTTCGATACTTTTGTAACTTCACAATATCTTTAAAGGGAATTTCATTTTTTATTATTATTATTATTATTATTTTTTTTTGCTATTTCTTCTTTCGTTGGCTGTCTAATAAGACCAAATCATAGCTTCTTTTTTCATATTTTTATTTCAATTCTAACCTGCATTGATCAAAGATTTCGATTTTTCAATAATTTTTAATAAAGGAAGCATTTATTGCAATGATTCAGTTCAAACAATGGTATAAAATTAAAGTCTTGTTTATTTTGATAAAAGTTGAGCCATTTGTTGAATACCGTAAGCTTAAGATCAGCATTGTAGGCAAGTATTCATTTTTACCCCTAACTTTCTAAACACATATATAAATGCCCCATGAAACTGATTCAACAATGAAGACATGATGTTTAAACATTGTAGAACTAATTGAAAACTATTCATACTATAAACATCCTTAAAGAAAATGAGTAACATAATCATGGAGGAGCACACTGTGATTAGAATAGTTCTAAAGGTAGCTCCATGCTTTATAGATACATAACCTGTGTTTTCATAACATGTGTTACGTTAGATGGTGGGAAACTTGTGACTGTGAACGATGACGGTGTCTTGGGAGGAGGAAGTATTAACATCATAAATAGCGTTACGAAGGAAGGATTGATCTGTTTCTTCAAGAGGAGTTAGAGCCTAAGACGGACCTAGAAACAAACCTCCTATTTGCATATCTTTGGGAAGAATTTGCAAAACAATTTCATGAATACTACCATCCTTGGTGTCATCGGGGAGTCAACGAAGAACATGGGATCCGGAAACTTTTGAAGGAGTGGGGAATGTTAAAAAAAAAAAAAAAAAAAAAAAAACATTTACCTTGGAATAAAAGTGTGTTAATTAAAACATCAACTGGTAAACAAAATCGAGACTCATACCATGACCATGGTGTAGAGACTCATGAGTGAAGACAAAGAGCGAAATAACAGAATAATCAATCCACCAACCTGCTCAGTTTATAGAGTTCTTGCTAGAAGATTTGGTGTCAATGCTTCAAAATCCTGGAACAATGAGAACACTTAAATTTGCATGTGAACCAACACTTTGACCAAATTACCGACAAAAATGTGAATAGTACTCATCTACCTGTAAATGACATAGGTATTTCCAAGAATTTTCTCAGAATCCTTGTACTTGCAATACGTAATCTTAGTAGTTTGAAGAAAAAGTGAGAATTCATCCGACTTGTCAGGAACTTTAGCTCTTCTATTCTTAATCATCTTCGTCCGTTTGGCTTGTTTCTTCGTATTACTACAACATGGTAGTTAATAAACAACATATAATTTGACCCAAAAAAGTGTTTATGTCGGACTACTAATACTATTGATGATACTAACCTAATCTCTTGCAATTACACATTTACTAATCATATAATATACTATTGAATTTTAACTTTCCTTATATTTTGATAAGAGCTTTTAGATTGTCTAAAATGGCCACATTATGCGCTTACCCAAACACTCCTTTAACAAAAATAATTCAAAGGAAATTAGAATGTGTCACCTGTGGTTATGTGGTTATCAGATGATATAGTTCGGTAGTTCAATGGGCATTGAAATAACAGAACGTAAAATACACTAATCCCTTTATTTAGAATATCACTACCAATCAAAGCAATAAAGTAGTCCTCGAATTCATTTACATCATGGCTCTGACACTCTGCAAAGTAATGTTTCAAACCATAGAAATTAATAAGAATAGAGTTTCTCCTGCCCTGACATGAAGTGCTGTATCTCCATTTTCAGTGATACTAAACCTTACCAACTCTGGTCTGTTAGCAAAAATGGCTTTAGCAGCAATCCAGTCACATTTAATCGACGCTCAGTATAGAGGGACACAAATTTTAAGGTATTCTTCTATGGATCCTTTAAAACAGTACGAGGAGATTCAGTTAGTACACCTTTAAAGTACACTGTGATTTTAGTTTTACATATATCAAGACTACCATATAAATATCCTCTTAGAAAACTAATTCAACTGTGGTTAGCGTAATGAATCTCCAACTTCCTAAAAAAAATATGTCCCATCCTTAAGCATCCTCAATGCTAAGTCTTCAATGACATTTTACTATTTTATAAAGCTTTTTGAAAAGGTTTTACCATTGTGTTAAAAGTTTCTTGAAAAGCTTTTTATGTGTAACTCGGTAAATTTCAAGCTTTTGCCAAAATCTTTTCCCCTCACTCTATCTTATTCTCTTATGAAGTATATTTTTTCATTTATGACAAAAGTTTATAAAGACTTTTAAGCATCGGAATAATGACTTTTAATTAAATTTTAAGTGAGTAAATATAATAAAAAGATGAGTGATTAATGTAGAAAAGTCTTTGAAGATGCTCTTATAACAGAAATGTCATACAAAGTTCAAAATCCAAATTTTATCGATTCAGACAACTACCAAATAATGAAAAATACATATTTTGGTATGCGGTAACAGCAACGAACAATGTACAGCAGAAATTACCGGTAAGTAGATCTAGAAGAGGTAGATTCGGTGGTGGTCGGCTTGAGTTCTGCTGGTAGCTCGTGTCATCGATTACACCCGTTCGCTTCATCTGCACCGTGCATCAGTTATAATGAATTAAAATTCATCAAGTATATTGAAAATTACTAAAGGCCGTTTACTATTATGCTGCAAATTTGCAACTGATAATACCTTTTCCTTCCGATCTGCTACTCGACAAATCGAGTTATCGAGGGAGAAATTATATAAATAAATGTAAATGGAAAAGCGTTGAGGTAATTATTTTAGCATGCATCATGTCTTTATATGCAATCTCGTTTGCATATATAGTCAACGTTTGCATATATAATCTCGTTTACACTATGAAAAGAATTTACAGCAATATCATCATCGATATTATTGTGAAACCATCAAGTGGAATTTTAACTAAAGGTAGATCCGAGTTAACTGTGGTTAAGGATTGTAGAAACTAATTATTTCTTTCCACTACCAGGACATAAATCATTACAACCTACCAACAATAGAGCTAGTAAATTAATTGTCACTTTTAGTATGAGTTTCCCTAAAGGCTTGAGGTAGATGTAATTAGAGCTGACATTAACTAAAAGGTTATCTTAAGATTTAGAGCAACTTTGTTGAGTGGGAGACTACAACAGAGATGCATGACCTGCCCTGCAGTGGGACCACATCTGTTTATGGTAGGAGAACTGCATCATTTCAGAAATTAAAGTTGCATGACCAGTTGTTTATCTGGTTGCAGTCTCAACAACTGATTTAACAGGTGTATCCTCCGACTCATTGCGACATTGCCACATTGATCATTGCAGTCATTGACGATGGAATTAATTTCAATGAAAGATGCAGGTGTCAACTTAAGCTAATCCCCTTCACTTTTAAAGCATAGGAAACAGTGCTTAATAAGAATCCATGAATATTTAATCAATGAATATTACAAATTCCTAAGAGATGTGTGTTAAATAGATCCAGTCAATAGATTATAGATAACACGTACGTTGTTGAACGAACGCAGTAGAATTTAGCTTTGACACCTGGTCCAGATCCAATTGGATAACTGTGGTCACTTAAGCTGCTGAATCTTCACCTGGAGTTATAAGTATGAGATAAATGATTGTAGGTGTGCAAAAGAGAACAAAATAGGAGGGTATAAGTAGCATTTACCATGATATTCTTAACTAAAATGTGAATACATACACTCTGTCACTCCAGGAAGATATGACGATGCCCTCGTAAAACTTGATGGTTTAAGCGGTTAGTAATATGAATCTGATTAGAGCTCTGAACAACCACCACATCTCCTTGCAATGCTATTAAATTCCTCACAGACAAATTTACACCAAAGTCGCCTAATGGCATCAATGGACTCATCATGGTTTAAAGGCTTGAAGAACTATTACATATTCCTTTGGTTAAATTAGTTAGCTAAATAAGATCTGCTTTTAGTTCTCTAAGTTTGACCTCTAAGAAGCTTCAATGATCAGCTGAAAGATGTACATAGGGGTGCATTTAATTCGACCCTTGATTAATTTTAAAGAACAACATTGGGCTAATTGTTTTCTTTTAGTTGGGTAAGAATGAAATTGGGGTCATCAATTTCTATAAATTGTGCTTGTTTTTTATTAGGTAAAGCATGGCCAGCAGCACAAAAAAGTGGAATGGCACAACATTGAAAGAACAACACCCTTAACAAACACGAATTTTTTTAACCCCGAAAATGTTTGGAAATAAATACTTCCAGGTTACAGGATTTGCTTGTTCTAAAGAATTCTTATGAGCTGTCCATGAGTCACTGAAAGATAGCAGTCCATAATTCTATACTGACCCAAAACTGACATATAGCAAGTGTTCCAACACCAAGAAAGAAGCAGGAATGCAAGTGTAACAATTAAATAAAGAAAAATAAGATTCATATAAATCCCAAAAGGCTATGCATCATAGATAAAGGAGTTGCACAATCACCATGTCAGAATTTTTGTTAACGCATTTAATCTCACTATGTATTGATGCATCCTACACAATATAGTAAGAGGAATTCTAATCATAATGACTCAAGAATGATACTCTAATTTGTCAATGAAGTCGAACCTCCCGTCAAAAGATAGAAAACTCATTGTTTGATCTTTGTTCACGAGTAAATGAAATCAACAGGTATGATAAACCGAGTTACTCATTCAAACGACCTTAAATACATGTACCTTCTGCCTCTATGCTTGTCTTTTATCTATTCTCCAACTGTTAGCCCAAACCCGAACTTGTAGTAGTTCTTCTATATCTAGACAAATCTCAGGATCCATTAATAGATTTGAGTACAAAATCTCAACTTGACAAGAATTCGGGGAATGGCATGCCTACAATACAAATCCAATAACACAACCTATAGTGATAGTCAACCCATTTTATTTATTAAAAAAAATCAAAAGTTTATTATTTACCTGAATTTAGTGAAATTCAAAAAATTGTGGCCGATGCTTACTTACCCAAGTTAACTCTTCCATAGGTGAATAGCAATCTGAGGTTGTAGCACGCGCTGGAGCAGCGAATCCTGACATATAAGGATGAACTCAGAAGATGCCTCAACCATATATAAGTATAATACAGTTAATACATAGATAGAAAAAAGTGAGCCGGTTATATACACTGTATCAACAGCGTGCGGCATGGGGCATGAATTGAAACCGGAACATTGATTAGGGAGTGTATGTGGATACCCAATAAGACCACATGAATGGCCTAAGTTCGTAACACTGTTGTCCCATGGTGAACAGCCACCCGAGGAAGGAGCGGGTACATCACGATAGTCTGTGTACTGAAATCCAGTATTTTCGGGTCTGAGTATTACAGCCTGTAAATAACAGCAATACATACAAACAGAAGTATTAACAAACAACATATGCTACAAAACTTGGAACATAGTAGAGAGAAACACAACTAACCATAACAGTTTCAGCATTGGGAACGGAGCAGTGGAAATGGATGAAGAACCACCATAAATTGGGTCAGTAACTGAAAAGCCAATAGTGGATGACCGTAAACTTGATGAACTTCCACGGCACAGGTACCCATATTGACCGAATCAACAGCCGTAACGAAAGGCATCGGAAACTGAGAATGCGAGTCAAAAACAATTTTGCCTTTTCCTTTTTCATTCGCAGAAAGATTGTTACAGGGAGACATAGTCGACATATTATAGTGCTGCGTTAACGCAGGTTCACGAATAATTATCCCCAGGTTTCTGGGTTTTTTCTACCGGGCTGGTTAATGTCCCAAATAATAGGAGTGTCAATAGGGAATCGGACGTTTTGTATACCTTCACACTTTTGATCAAACATAAACTTACGTCATTAGTGTATCAATTTGCAGTATAACAGAAACTATGCGCTGACATAATCGACCAACTGAAGTCAATAACCTCACAATTATTATGTGGCTAGCTATTTTACTTTAAAAAGTCTCTGACCCTAAATAAATTATGTAATAGGTCACTGTTTTCTCTACTTTTCTTGACTGCCAGCTGAAAACAAAATTAAGCTATAAAGTGCACTTACCTTTTAGTCTTTTTGCATCCACAAACTCCCACTGATTTCAGATGTTGGTTACGTGTTGTTACAAAAAAACATTAGTTGGTTACTACGTTATAAATTAGTACATATATGTATCATTAATTCGTTAACATAGCAATCCTAAACCATTTATGCAGTTCCATGACCATTTATACAGTTCCTGAACCATTAATTCAGTAGCATAGTAACGCTAAACAATATAATACAACTAAGAGTATGTGTCAACTAACATGGCACGTTATGTAACTCAAATTTATTCAATCATGGAACGGTTCCAACGCAGTGGCAAAATAATGAAATAAACCTTCATTTGTTTGACTATGAGAGTAGCTTATCGACTCATTCATAGCTAAGGCTTTGCTATAGTATTTTTTCCACAAACATGATATACGTCTAGGTCATCTAATGCCTTAGTTCAGGTGGCTATATTGGTCAAAGATATAACAGCATATAACAACATATAAATCTCTCATAAACTACATAGAATTATACACGCATGCACACATATATGTAATTGTCTGTGTACCTTGTAAATCTCCATCAGCTTATCAGCTTGGAAAGTGTCCACCTATAGGAGATGTCATCATTCATCAAATCTAATAAGCAAATCTTATACTACTAAACAAAACAATATTACATATAAAGATAAAAATGTTTAGAAAAACATTACAGTATTATTTTTGCTTTTGGCATCATAAGAACACATCATAAGAACACTCGAATAAACACATCATAAGAACTGATCATACAAAAAAACTGATCGGCTAACAAAATATGATTCGGTTTGACCAAAAAACAAATTAAGAATTACCTTAACATAGGTTAATTAAAAAGATACCTCCGATAGTGGATGATAGTGCCAGAACTTCGTGCGAGTTTTTTTTAATTCCATTAATTAGGTTTACATTTAGGGTTTTAGTTTGATAATATTGTGTTTTTGAAATCATCTAATGATTTTGTTGACATGTTTTTCAAAATAAAAAAACTCATAGCGATGAATAGGATAAAGATCGCATTATTTCAAAATTAGGTTGTGGGATCCATCAGAAGTATACCTTGGTTATGCTAGATAAATTCTGTACTAAAATATCAATAATTATCTCGTAAGACTTGGACATCTTGCTTTGCAATTTAGCAGGTAAACCCTTTAATTTGCTGCCTGATTATCATGATCAGAAGAATATTCTTTTACATCTGCCTATGGCTTCATATAAACTTGGAAGTCATCACTGATACTTAGGTAGTTATCAACCTAGAGTGAAAATGATCATCAGCAAAAATTACAATCAAAAAATCAAAAATGTACTGATTTTCCTATAAGTAATAACTGGTTATAGTGCAAACTTACACCCGATTTAAGCATCAGCTTGAGTACATCAAAAAACTAAACCTTCTATTAACGTGTTGATTCTAAACCTGTGAAACAAAACAGTCAATATTATTAAACTATTCAAATCAAAAGTTGAACATAATTCTAGGGATAACTAAAACTCAAAAAAAAAAAAAAAAAAAATCAAAACGTCACCTGTGAAAACTAAAAGTCGATAATAGTTTTAGGGATAAATATGTTTAGGAATAAGATATTAGGGTGTATTTATAAAAAAAAAAAAAAATAGGTTAAAAATATATATATATATATATATGGTATATTTATCTTTTAAGTAACATATATCATAATTTATATTAATTGTTATCTTCAAAAATACATGCCTAAAATAAAAATCCGAATTTTTTATACTCTCCTTATTTATATTGATTTGAAAGATATAAATCAAAAATCAATCTACTCTAGTGGTAAGTTGATTACAAAATACATGAATGACCCAAGTTCAACTCCAACAAATGACTTCTTTTTATTAAAAAAATTTTAAAATTCATAAAAAAAAAAAAAACGAAATTTATAATTTATTTTAAAAAAATTGTACATATATTAATTAAAATGCCACATGTCATTAAAAAAAATAAAAAAATGCCACATAAGCATATTGATGACGTGGAAATATGACATGGCTTTATGGGATGCCAAGTGGCATTTTATGTGGCATGCCTCCTCTTATATATAATGTATAGATATATATATATATATATATTTATATATATATATGTATGTATATATATATATATATATATATATTTTTCTCGACCAAACATTGGAAATGAGTCCAATTTCTATTTCTCTAATTTCTTTTCTCTCTACCAAACACACCCTTAAGTATCAAATGCAGCAACATCCTCACATAAGGCATTAAGGTACTAATGCAAAGGGGCATATCGAGGATATAAAGATCACATAAAGCTTAATCCAAACACTACTTATCACACATTCTAAATCATTTGACAAATCAAGGTAGTATCATCTTTCATGACTCACCCTATTGATCACAATAATTAAGAATCTCATTACATTTTGCTTGATCCTTAACAGTATCAAAACCCATATCACTAGCAACATTCTTTACCCAAACACCCTTTAGCTCTCTGAAAGAACATATCAGATCAAATGCAGACCAACAAACCACACTAGTCCATTCAGTACTTCTTTATATTGTACTGAAACTCTGACCATTCCGCAGTTCTACACTTCAACAGTGTGAATAGTCTTCTTCACAGTAAAACTCACCAATTGTAGTTTCACATGTTCGATAAAATTCTGCAACACAGTGTCTACATTCTTGGTATTTTGAGAGAATAACCTATCATTTCTTTCCTTTCAAATGTAATAAACATGGCAATTTATAAACTTGCACACCATTATTGCTAGTTACCATCAAAACACATCTGTAATATCCGAAGTAAGTCACCGGTGTAAATATTGTTGTCAAAATTTGGCAGCCAGTTCCCGAAAAAGTCGAAACGATATGACTTATGATACCGGATCCAGGCAGAATGGGAATATACACCTCTGGATGACCGTGTTGAAACTTCATAACTAGGAAAAAAGAAATCACAATCGCAGCTTTAATATAAAACGGATAGCATAGCCTATGGAATTCAACTCATTAATGGTGGATCAATTATCTCATAAAAAGCCCATTACACAAAACATAAAACCCAGCCCGTTATACCAGTTATTTCTTATGAAAAGTTTAAATAAATTCCGAGGTAGTTCATATCAACAAAAACTGCTGCAGCACGATTTCTCTATATGGTATTCATTAACCTATATATATATATATATATATATATATATATATATATATATATATATATATATATATATATATATATATAGGGAAGGGTTCTTTTCGAACCATAAAAGGTCGAGAAGCTGAGAACCGATCCTAGCCTTCAATTTAATCATCAATGGTTGAGATTTACCATGGCATTTTGTAAATAAATTGTCAAAAAAATCCGGATTTAATTAATTTAGGGGCATTTCGAGAATTTTACGTACCACTTGTAATGGGTAAGCGATCTCGTTCAAATGGGACTAGCAAAAAATAGGAGGAGTTATTATATCCACTATCTCCCAGTGATCAAATCAAATCAATTCATCATTTATTTCAATTTTAAAAACACACCGGTATCAAATCTTATCCTTTCCTATCATCAAGCTATAAATCATCAAAAAAACTAGGGTTTCTGCATCATTTGACTTTAGAAAACACATATATCCCAGCGGCGATTTCATTGAACTCCGATCAATGGAAGGTATTTTTTATTAGGGTTTTATTAATTAATGTTCAGTATTGTTAGTTTTTTGGTGAATAATGTTAAGATAAAGATCTGTTATTATAGAGACATTTGTGTTTTGTCCGATTTTTTGAAAAAAACAGGGGAGGATGTTGAGTTTGATTATAGTGTATTAAAATTTTTGAAATTAATTGGGGTTTTTGATCGATTTTATTAAATTAAATTAGGGATACATCGATTAATATTCTAATTAACAAGATTGTATAGTATACTTGTGTTTATGTATTTGTTAATAACTAAAAAAAGTTGAAGGTACATATGTAAACTGTAGTAACTGAATAAAGCCTAGTATGTTGTAGTTTTATAACTTGTTAATGATTTTTAGATAAATTTTTATATAAAATACAAGTGTACATGAACTAAATATGTTCCAACAGGAAGTGCATTTTGGAATATATGAGTGTAGAAGTTCCTGTAAGTTTTGTTTTGTTGAACCGGTTGCTGTGTGAGTTCAGAATCGCAAAAAGTATGGTGTGTAAAAGATATAATCAGTTCTGAATACGTGTGTGTATCAAATGTATGTGTGTAATCAGTTCTGAATACATGTGTGTATCAAGTGTATTTTTGTAATCAGAAAGATCTGAATACATGTTCTGTATTGTTAGTTTTTTTGTGATTAATGTTAAGAGAAAGATATGTTATTATAGAGACATTTGTGTTTGACCGATTTTTAAAAAAACAGGGGAGGATGTTGATTTTTATTATAGTGTAATCAGAAATATCTGAATACGTGTTCAGTATTGTTAGAGACATTAATGTTAAGAGAAAGATCTGAAAACATTTGTGTTTGTGTAATCAGTTCTGAATACATGTTTAGTATTGTTAGTTTTTTGGTGATTAATGTTAAGAGAAAGAGATGTATTTGTTAACAAGATCGTGTATTATACTTGTGTTTATGTATTTGTTAATTACTAAAAAAAAGTTGAAAAATACATATGTAAACTGTAGTAACTGAATAAATCCTAGTATACAGGTGTTATATGACTTGTTAATGAATTTTAGATAAAGTTTTGTATAAAATACAAGTGTACATGAACTAAAATATGTTCCAACAGGAAGTGCATTTTGGAATATATGAATATAGAAGTTCAGATGCGAAAAAAAAATATGGTGTGTAAAAGATATAATCATTTCTGAATACGTGTGTGTATAAAGTGTATTTGTGCCTTCAGTTCTGAATACATGTGTGTAAATGATATGTAATAGTAACTGAATAAATCCTAGAATACAGGTGTTATATAACTTGTTAATGAATTTTAGATAAAGTTTTGTATAAAATACAAGTGTACATGAACTAAATATGTTCCAACAGGAAGTGGTCAATGCCATGTGTAGTGGAAATATGGTGTGTAAAAGATATAATCAGTTCTGAATACGTGTGTGTATCAAGTGTATTTGTGCCTTCAGTTCTGAATACATGTGTGTAAATGATATGTAAAGAGCTTTAGTTCACGTATTTGTAGTGGAAATGATTCTAAATGCAATTGTATTGTTGAATTAATTTGGGATTACATGTGTATAACAAGTTAATTTGCCGTTAAAATTTTTTATTTTCCAACAGGGTATGAGTTGATAACTAAATAATAGATTTATGTTATATATAAATGGTCTAGATACAATGTCATAGGTGTGCATTTTGTTAATAAAATGTTTGGTTTAATGAAAATACAGAATTGAGGAGGAGTAACAGAAATAAAGGGAAGGGTCCTGTTGTTGAAGAGAACACTATTGAAGAAGCAATTGATGCTGACATTGAGAACAGTGAGGACGAGTTTGTACCTGTGCAGACTGGTTACCTTCAAGCGTCTGGAAGCAGTGGTGAGTATAAACTTTATAGTTATGAGATATATTTCGAAACTGGTTGTATATATGTGATTTAATATATAATGTGCATAGTTTGGTTGTAAAAATCCTTATGAGTTTGTGATTATCAGGAACACCATTGAAGTGGAGTAGAGGTATGATAATGTCAAGATTACCTGATTCCCCATCTGTTGATAAAGGAAGGAAAAGGGCGGCCGTAAACAGGGGAAGCAAGAATAAAAAAAAGCGAAAAGGTATGGATTGAGTAATACATAGTTATATGATTTGGAATACGTGTGTGTAGATGCTTGCAAGTTTAAATAGTTTTGTGTAACAATAGTTTTACGAATACATATGTAAAAAAGCAATAACGAGGTAGTGAGAAGGGGAATGAGCAGGGATAGGTTTTTGAATACATATGTATATCAATCTTAAGAATTGGTTGGTGCTCAACAACTTCGCTTAAGTGTAATGTGCGGTGTATATTTATAAGGTTCTAAAAGTGGGTAAAATGTTTAAGTTGATCAACTTAACGAGACACATTGGCAAATAGAAGGTGTATTTGTGTAATCAATTCGAAAATACGTGTGTGTAATCGGTTCAAATACGTGTGTGTAATCGATTCGAATACCTATAGGCTTAACTTTAGTATATAACATATGTATTCAAAAAGTGGAAAAGGATGGATAATAAGAGTGTATATATGTATTTAGTGTGGGTGTATGTATGTGTAATGTTTGGGATTTTGCATATATTAAACTTGATTGAAAGAAAAATTATGTTTGAAATTGTTGTAACTAATGGTGTACATATGCAATATTGTTTGTGCAGGTGATAATGACGTGGAAAACATTGCGGGACCTTCCATAGTTATAGGCCCAAAAAAGGAAGGAAATAACAAAAAGAAAGCCCCGAAAAGAGAGAGCGCCAACACTGTCTCTACGACCTTAAGAACCAGGTCAAGTCCAAAGCCCTTGTACCTTGCTATAGCAACGCTAAAGCCTAATCAACGAGCTTGCGTTGCTAAAATGGGCTTTGAAATTTCTTGGATGTCAAGCTTGATGGAATACCATCAAGACTAGGCTTTATGTAGTCGATAAGTTTGACCACGAGAAAATGGAGATAAAGCGAGGAATGGAGCATTACGGTCAATACACAAGTCATAAGTGAAATGGTTGGATTGAGAGACGAAGGTGTGAACATTATGGAAACTATAGTGGAAGGTAATGAAGAGGTGAAACAGAATTGGCTGGCTCAATATAACATGGATGAAAAAGATATATCACCGTCTAAGGTTAAAGGAGAGATAAGGAAGTCTAGAGTGGTTGATTTAAACTTCAAACTCAATTTTATTGTACTGTTTACTAACATCTTTGGATGTTGTCGTAAAAATGGGGCGGTTAACTTGGACATCCTTGATCACATAACCCCTGACACTAAGTTTGAAGAAATAAACTGGTGTGAGTACATAATGCAAAGTCTTCGGATTGCAAAAACCATGGAAGAAACACATGAAAAATAACTTCTTTTGTGGACCGGTTGCTCTATTGACGGTAAATATTAGTATTTATAAAAATATAATGTGTGTGCACTTGTATACGATTTTGATTGATATAATTTAATTTTATGATAGTTGATTTATGTGGATGGAACAAAATGCTAAGCGCTACCAATGATCAGAAAACGTCCACCGACCTCCACATGGTGTTTGGAAATACTGCGAGAGAGAGAGGAGGAGGAAATTGATGCTGGTGGGTTAGGTCTTGGTGAGAAGGAGCCTCCATATGAGGAATCAGAGGATATGGGATTTCCCGAAGACTTGGAGGTATGTTTATACACATGTGTTATACATTAATGTAAGATGAATAGGTGCGTAGAAAACATGTGTTTATACACATGTGTGTATAAAAATTGTTTTGTATGTTTTTTTTAAGATCAGTATCTGTTTATACAATGTGATTATACACATGTATGTTTCAACAAAGTTTGTGTATACACAGATGATTATAGGACTGTAAATTACAGATGTGTTAATATTATAGTGTGAGTTAATATGTTTCTAAAAGAATACATGTGCTATTAATATGCGCTTGTGTATGCAGGGGTTTGTATGGAAGATGGGTAAGTACGTAGAAACCATTAACAAGAGTAGGAATTTTTGAGAAGACTCTACGGATGGCGAAGGAGGTGTTTCCGGGAATGAGGAGATTTTGGAGTTAGAACGTAAGTATGTGGAATCGTTAAGGATGGAAGATGAAGTCCAGTATTTCTTGGTGGAAATCTGGGAACACTACTTGGGAAATGAGAACATGGAGAGTGATGATTTGAGCGCCTAACATATCAAAAGTTGTTGGTACGTCAATTGTTAAGTCTAATGTTGTAGAAGGATTAGACTTGCTCGAGTATGCATTAGGACACGAAACACAAGCTATTGTTATACAAGCAGTTGATCAGTCTTGAGCACAACCGAAAAGGGCAAAGGTGTAGCTACGGATGATTTACCGAGCTATAGCTTGGGTTTGACACAAGAGTGGGCGAAATGGATCTTTGAAAGGAGAAAGGAAGAAGTCGAAAAATACAATCTCCGATTGCAGTAGCCTCGTAAGTTTTGTTCAACCGGTTCTTGTAGAGAATGAACAATATCCAACCGAACAAACCGGATACCATCGATTAGGCGAGTTATTGGTAATTTGAAATCCAAGCAAAGTTGGAAAAGAGCGCAAGTAGCATCTCGCACATGCTAGGTCGCCGTTTGTTGTGAGGCGATTGATTTTGTGCCTTCACGGTGAGGAAAAAGAATTAAACAAATGTTGTTCCGGTCATTCGGAGATGCAAAGTAAGAATACATTATTTTTAAGCTTACTTGATTATGTATGCATATGTCTGTAAGTACCTAATTTTGTCTATGTTAGTGAACTATTATATGCGGCAAAAAGTGGAGTAAGGGCCACAAGACTACAGTTGGAGAGTTTGGGCCAATCGAGCACTGTGGATAATAGCATGTTATCGCTTGGGAGATGTTCGAACTACAATGAAAGACAACGAAGCTCTAGTTCTCCGTTTAGATTTTTCCTACCAACTTTTGTGGTGGTAAGATGATATATTTACAATAATGTTGATACTTTTATGTTTGAATACAAATGTAACCCGATACGTTTTTTAATTTAAAAATAATGTTTATGAACAGACGGCAGCATTCCGTGCACAGCTTTTTTCAGCAGAACATAGGTTTGCCATGTTCAGAGAATATGTGGAAAAAGCAATGGAGAAAGAGGTGAAACTGAAGGGATTCAAAGGAGTTGATCTGGTAAGTTACGTAGACTTGCATACGTTAATAACATAAAATTATAAAAATGATCAGGTTACATTTGTGCATAATTTTGATAAACTATTGCGAAAATTGGATATGTGACGAGTATGAGTAGTTAGTATGAACATTTATATTTACATAAATATGATAAAAAGCGTAGTAGATTTTGACCGTATTGTACATGTATTTAGCAATTGGATATGTGACGACTATGAGTAGTTAGTATGAGTTTGATCGTATTGTACATGTATTTAGCAATTGGATATGTGACGACTATGAGTAGTTAGTATGAGTTTGATCGTATTGTACATGTATTTAGTATTTAGTAATTGGATATGTGAGGACTATGAGTAGTTAGTATGAATTTAGGAATTTGAAAGCTTTTGTATAGTGGGCGAAGTGCAAAATATATTTGGCATATGTGTTTAGTAGTTAGTAACTTATTTAGTATAGTTTTCGAAGTTCCTAATAGGTTGCATATGTATTTAGAAGTTGGTACCTAATTTAAATGTTAAAATAATAATGCAGGTTTTTATCCCGGTTAGTAATGATGGACACCAATTTGTAGTTGTGTTCAATTTAAAGAGGGGAGAAGTTTGTATGTTGGACAACAAAAGTAGAAGAAAAGAAGAGAGCAGGAAGGGTAAGAAAACAGGATATGAAATTGCAACGGTGAAGAGTGCTGTTGACGTAGACGGAAAGGTTGCTGATGACAGCTTAGGAGTTATTATGGTATGTCTTTCCAGTATATATGTTGTACTAAATTTTGGAATAGTTTATTTTTAAAGACACTTGTGTAATAGTTATTTTTTTTGGAAGTTGCAGCATGTTGATTTCGGCAGATACTTGACAATGTTGCAACATCCTAGAGCAAGTGATGTATTTACAGCTAATTTAAGAGCTCCAAGATTGAAATGGCAAACAGAATCAAAGGTGCCAAACTGTGGTGTGTTCGTTATGCGACATATGGAGACTTACATGGGTGAGCCACTTGAAAGGTACGAATGTGGGCTATCTGATGATGCGAGAAAGCAGGTTGGTCAGCTAAACAAGTTAAGGCTCAAGTATGTAACAAAAATTTCTGCTGTGTGGATGCAACTTGCTATCGCAAAAGTTCAAGGAATCATGGATGGAAAGCCGCAACATGGAGTCTAAAAACAATGGTTATAAAATCTGTTTTGTTTAATGCGTTCTAGACAATACATTTGAATAAGTTTTATGTTTTGGGATTATTAGTTTGTCGGAATATTTTATTCGGTTCAAGTATTTGTTTGGATTTATAAAATATTGTGTTTGTGTTTATTTGTTGGTGGTGATAATAGTTTAGATTAAATTTTGTTGTGTTTGTTTGGGTAAAAATGGTTTTATTTTGATAAGCACGTAGTGAGTTAGTAATATGTACATGTGAAAAGATTTACATGCGAATACAAAAATTGTTCTCATAACATATGTATAGAATGGAAGGAAAATATGAATATCTATAAGAAAACATGTGTTATAAGATTGACATAAGTTATTACGACAACATGTAATATAAGGTTGAGCTACCATGAAATCTTTTACATATGAATAAAAACATTTATTTTCATAACATTTTTATTTGAATGGTATACATATGCAATGTATGGTCAAACATGAATAGGTACATGGAACACATGTATTATAAGATTGAGATAACATATTATAATGCATACTTAGCATTCAAGATGTAGTTAACAAATTTCATTAAAAAAAAAAAACAACATATGTATTATAAGATTGAGATAACATATTATGTATGATATCGTTGTAAAGCGACAACCCTTAAAACATGCATGTAACCTTTCTGTGTTAAAAGGAATCTTAAGTAAATAATGGTGTGTATATGATGAGCAAAAATTCATTTTTTCAACATATGTTTATACACATAAATTAACACATAATCATTTAAAACATTTACGTTACATGAAAAATTTAGCTAACAACACATGTATTAACACATAATCATTTCAAAACATAAGTAGTAACTTATTAGCTAAAAAATTCATTTTTCCAAAACATAAGTATTAACGTATTAGCTAAAAACACATGTATTAACACATAATCATTTAAAATTGTCGTTATCGAAAATTTTAGCTAAAACACATGTATTGGGATCAATATAATAAGCTATCAAAAGAAAGGCAATATTGAGACACAAAACGAATATATTATAAATGAGATGATAAATGAATGTTATGGAACTCCATACATTCAATTACAATGAGTATTAAACATTAAGCAACGTAACTAAACACAATAACACTTATTTAAAAAGTCGATAACGCAACTAAAGTAACCGAGAAGTAAAGTAAAATTTATTTTATGTGTTGTGATTTAATTAGTCTTCATCAAATATGTAATACTCATTGTCATTGTCTTCAACTACTCGTCCCGATTCCTTCAACCTTTGTTTCCATCTCCTTGTTTTTCTTCAAGGTACAAGTACGGCTATTGTGACCAACCTCCGACAAAGACCACACGTCTGAACTTTTGAATACTTTGTTTTGTTATTCCTTTGAACGAACCCTTGTTTTTAGTATGCCTTCGTTGATAACACCTTCCAAATTGTGGTATTTGCCTATGTTTTCAGAGTTTGGAGAAGACATGGTTTCAAATGGGAAGAATGGTGGAAAAATAAATCTGTAATGTTTAAGAATGAGGTGAAGATGGAGTAGGGTTTTGCTAACAAATAGTGTATATATACAACATATGAAAGGGATAAACTAACGTTGCTAATAACTAGGGATTGGCAAATCTCTTGGTTTTTAAGAATATATTATGGTTGTATGATTTAAAAATAACCACAATTAGAGATTTGAGATATATTTGGTTTTTTTAAAATGATATGATAGAATCGTATCTTTCAGTACTCATGCGAAAATCTTTCAAAATTATTTTAAAATACGGTATTGTTAAATATATAATAAATTGTTGTATCAATGAAAAATGTGTGTAATAGTTGTGTAATACATGTGTTATATAACTAATGCATATAGTTTTGCCAAATGGATAACAGTTTACCTATTGTAATGTATAGTGAGACCAGTATTTTAAAGAAAAAAACAATGAATAATTATGTAACAACATTATAACATATGTATTTATAATATGCACCATACAAGTATATATAAAAAAAGTGATGATATAAATAGAAAATGGATTGACAAAACAAATGTATCAGTAACATAAAAAAAACCAATGATCCATATTCAAAATCCTGAAAAACATAAACGCAATTAATATGAAAATAGCAAATGTTTCAATGTACCTCGAAATGCAACAAATGAGTTCCAACGAATGCCATGATCAGATTACTCATTATCGTAATCTTCATAATCATCCTCTTCATCCTCCACTGCTATGCCCTTTCCCTTTTTTTGTTTGCATGTGCGCATGTTGTGGCCAACCTCATCGCAAATACTACATGTACGTCCTTTCTTCTTCGTTTTGGACTTAGTCTTAGCTTTTTCACCAGGTCCGATAAACCGACCACCGCCCGTTCCACAACCCTTATTCCTTATTCCTTGCGGAACTTTGACAATGACTTCTGAAGGCGTAGTAACGCCTAGGAGATTTTGATAAATTTCTTCATTGTTCACCTTGGTATTTTCCTTGGGAAGGTCAACATCTAACGATTCTTTCACTCGTTAATCTTTGCCACAAACTCTTTTAACTTTTCCGTGTCATTCCTTAATCGATCAAGACAATACTCTAACGTTGCATGCGCATCTGCAGCTAGATTGTCGGTTTCTTCAATGCATGGACCATATCGATGCCTCTTTTCTAGCAAATGAGGAGGCAACACATCTTTTTTCCATCGTTTGCTAATGTATAGGTGAGGAATCTGGTCAATTCCATTGACACGGAATACGCAGAAAACATGACGACACAAGTATCCATGTCGTCCAAAATGGTTACATGTGCACGTAACCGTTCCATCCAACTCATTCCAAACGACCTGTCAAAAACATTTGAATGGGGTTTTAGTTGTTATCGTATATATACAGTAAACAAAAAGAACAAATATGGATAAATCAAAGGTTCTAATAGTTGATAAACAAAGTTTTAAAAAAATACCTGTGCATTAATAATAGTTCCGGTGCTTTTACTTTTTTGCCGAATAAAACAAACTTTATCCCCATCTTCCTGGTTAACACTTATCTGTGAACATGAGTATAACCCTTTGAGGATCTCTTTTTGCACCTATGCACAACATGAATTATGATCAACAACTAAGGGATTTGTCAAAATATATATTAAATTTAAAACTTTGATATGTGTATACATAATTATAAAATTACCTCTCTGAAAATGGAACGAGAATAAACTTGACAAGCATGCCTTTCAATAGGTAAATCAGTAAACATTACCGGGGTGGATTCAAAAGTACGGTTGTCCATAACACGTTGGGTATACCTCTGCTTTTCCATAGCAGCCTCAAAACAAAGCATAAATTGTACCAGCATGTTACCATAATGAGAATAAATCCGGAAAAATGCGTTTGAGCTTTCAGACCGAGAGGTGGTCTTCATAAGACAACACATGGGCAAATCCTTAAAGTAACTAGGAATCCACCTATCCCTGATTTCAAACATTTCTGACAACCATTTGTTGCCAGTTAGGTTAAACATCCCAATAAGAGCGTGCCAGCGTTCTTCAAACTCTTCGGGTCCAATAAACACATTCCATATAAGTTTATGAAACATCTTCTTAAATTCTGCATCGGACTCTAGCTCACCACATATCTGAAAATATTCACATATGTACAAAAATTTGAATACAACAATAAACTGGAAACACATGTGCAAAACAACTCAATAAAATACTATATGAAAAAGCGTAATACAATAAAAACACATGTGCAAAAACTATACCTTTCCAGGCAGTTTCTGGGTTATGTGCCACATACACAACCGATGATTTGATTCCGGTAAGACAGCCTCAACAGCCTTTCTCAATGCAGCATCTTGGTCAGTAACAGCCAAAATGGGGGCTTTTCCATGAGCTTGTTTAAAGGCAGTAAGAATCCATTCATACGACTGAGTTGTTTCATCACTCATTAATGCAGCCCCAAAAGTAACACACTTTTGGTGGTGGTCTATGCCCGTGAAAGGGACAAATATCATCCGATACCTAAACAAATTATTTGAAAAATATGATTACAAAAAAAAAGGAACAAACTTATAAAAATTAGACACAAAATAAAAGTACTATACAATATAAGTAAACATTACCTGTTAGTACGATATGTAGCGTCAAAGGAAACCACATCACCAAACGCATGATAATTGCATTTCATGGTCTCATCCGCCCAGAACATACGATCAAGAACATCATTAACACAGTGATATTCAAAAGTGAAATTAGGGACATGTTTCTTCCTGTCATTCATTTTATCAACAAGCATTTGTGCATCCCTAGGCCCAATATATTTATTAAGCGAACGTCGAAAGTTCTTCCAATCGGATGGCTTACCACGTACCTTGTCGTAACCACCCATAAAAGCTACTCTAAGACGATGAGCTTTGGTGGGTCCAATGTTAGAAAGTGATGCTCGATGAATAAACAATTTATCACTAAAATCCAACTTGCGTTTTGCAGTTGAAAGATCCATATTATTCTCATCCAACAGTGGATGATTATGGTTTTCAGTAAACTCATACAACCTATAAGCAGGGGTACCATGAATTCTTTTGAACTTAACACCCGCCTTGCAATCAGTTACAGTAAAGTTCGAGTTACGGTTTTCCCTAGTTTTTTTAGCAACTTCCTCTTGGTTATTTTCATTTAGTTGCTTATCAACCAAGGTATCCTTGACTACTGTTTTCCTAGGTAATCCAGCTTTGTTACATAGTATATACTTGTGAGTAATATCACCATTCTTACGCTTCGTGGTGGATTTCCTAATCGAAAACCTAGCCTTCTGAGCATATTCTAGGTACATGTTGTACGCTTCATCAAAACTATCAAAACATCATCTTCGGTTGGTTTTCTTCAAATGGAACGTCGGGATCCAAGACTTATGTCCGTTTGGAGTAGGAACTACTTCATCATCGATTCACTACCTTCAAGTCGAACGATCTACACAAATAAATTGCCACGTTGTCGACCTAGATATATCATAAAATACATATGCACATAGTGAAAAATACCTCACATACACAAAAGCATATAACCCGTCCGTAAAAGTGACGTTTAATATGAAACAACCGCAAAACTAAATTTTGTATAATGTGAAATACACTTGCAAACCGATGTGACTCTACCATAAAATGTATATAGCATCCGAAAACAAAGTACAACATATAACATTTGTTTTTGAGTTAAATACATATGCATACAAATCCAATTTAACAACTACAAGTTTTAACAATAAAGTATATGTAAAATACATATGCATGAATCTGTGTTGTATAAAATAACACACAAAATAAACGTTTAATGTATAACATACTTCACACTGAATTTTTAAACTATGAGAATAAAATAAAAAAGCAACGTATCACATAAAATACAAAAACCCTACAAGGATTCGTCAACATCATTATCTATAAACAACAAATTAAAGAAACTCTACAACACAGATTCATGTTTTGGTATTAAAGAAACTCTACAACACAGATTCATGTTTTGGTATTAAACTTCGATTGTAAACGTGAAAACTAAAATCTTTACAACAATAAAATAAAATAAGCGTATGATATGGAAATTTATAAAAAAAAAAATAATTACCGATTGATCATGTTCATCGATATAATGACCTCCTCAACGTTTCTGGGTTGAATAACATCATGTGACGGAGTACCATGCTGAGTTTCGTCTGGATCTGTTCCAGTATGAACACCAGTCGCATTTTTTCCACTATTGGAAGCCATTGTTGATTCTACAGGTTTTTTTTTTTTTATATAATATAATGATAAAACCCTAGTGGTTAACGTGGGATTTGTGATGTTGATAGCGGTTTAATTGAAGGATAATGATTATCTTGAAACCACTTCCAAAAATACAGGGATATTTAATTATTTTCAATAAATATAGCAATTATATGTTACCTAAAATGCCCCTGCTGTAAAACAGATTTAATCATTAAAAGAAAATTAATTATCTTTATTCTGATTGGTCCTTGGCAGTTCTCGCAGTTCTCGACCTTTTTGTGGTTCTGAAAATAACCCTACACTATATATATATATATATATATATATATATATATATATATATATATATATATATATATATAAATTGTACAACTATACAACCTCTTGATCACTTGATACGATAAAACTTTCACCTTTTGGATGCTAGCAAAGCCCTATCGAGAAACCATGTTATCACCTTTTGCTTTTTGTGCAAATCAATATTTTTTTGCGAAATTTGTTTGAGTTACATCATATCAGAGGTCCGTAAAATAAGTTACGCGATTGGGAGGAGTTAATGTCAAATCTTTTATGTTGAACATTTAATTAGCAATTAAGTAATTCAAAAGTGGCTAGATTACTAGTAACAAACTTAACACGTCACTTTCAACAACAATGGTGTTTTATTATCTCTTACACGTATTATGTTTTATAAATAAAAGACAATTATAATCTATAATCTTTACACGAAATGCGAATCGTTTAAAGCGTAACATAAGACTATGCTCGCAAGCACAACATAATTCAAATGCTAGTCACATACCACCAACAAATCTCATACGAAAATCAATGGACAACAGCGGCAATATTGTTAAAGTATTTAACATAACAAGTGATATAATTAACTGCAATCAAATAAACATATTTCTTATAAAGCATAAGGGTGTTTGGTGCGGTGGCATTTGGCACGTTATAAGGCTTTTTTCCCCTATGACGCTGACGTATTGCATCATCTCCGGTGCCATTGCCGCGTTATCCGGCCCCTTGCCAAGGCTACGACGACAGTTTATGGGGGGTTTTTTTTCTTTAAAAAAATGGAACGTGCGGTTGAGAAAAGAAACGAACCCCTTTTTTTCTATAAAATCCTAAACCTTTTTCATCAAATCAACCTACAACACTCTATTTTCTCCATATATCATATTTCTACTTTCGTTGAATGTTCTTAAAACAAATCACAAATCCAAATGTTTTGTCAAAAAAAATTGTAAAATATATATATATATATATATATAGTGTAAGGTTATTTTCAGAACCAAATAAAATGCGAGAACCGCGAGAACCACCTTAGTACTCTTAATAATGCATGATGTACAACATATAAATGCAAAATGGCATTTTTGAAAATATATGTAGCTTATTTATAAGAAAAGTTTAAATTAGGGGCAAATTGGGTATTTTAATTCTTCCCTAAAAATAGCATCTCATACCTCTAAAACCGCTTCCTGTAATTCAATCATGGTCTCTCCTCTCAAACCCTAGCCACCATCCATACCTCTCCATCCCAAAACACCACACCATCGCCTGATCGCCTCTTCCATTCGCGTCAATTTCTGGTCCCAACATCACCAACGTTTACGAGTTCATTCATCATCATAACCAGAGGCTATGATTTATTATTTAATTTTCACTACCCGACCATCTCACCACAAACAACTTTTTAGTTCTCACCAGGTATCCTTTTTTATTATTGGTCTATGCTTTTGTTTTATTTAATTTAAGTTTTAAAGATGTTTAACAAGAAAATGATACATATGCGTACCTGTAGCATTGAAAATAAAATACTTTGAAGTGCCTAATTCTGTTTCGTTCTTGTGTGTTCTAATTCATACGTGATACGCCTAAAATAAATGACATGAGTGAATGCCAATATTTTTTGATTTAAATATATTAAATAGAATGAAGTCTAAGGATTTGAGATTGATTGTATATAAAATAAATATTCCTACGCTTTGAGGTGAGGCACAAATACCCTGATTGAAAAGGAACAGATATATGGTTTGCGAATGTGGACCCATACACAAACTATGAAAGGAACAGATATATGATTTTACTTTTGATATTATCTTACTAGTATAGATTATTTTATTAAGTTATGTGTCAAATTTTGTTAGTTTATAGGTGGAACCCAAGTTTTATATAATGAATCCTATTAAAGTATTTTGTTTACAAACACCACCGACATATATGTTTTATGACTGATACAAAATAAAAAAGAGTATCCATTTGTGTTATTGAGAGCGCATATGTGTTTTTACAGTTTCTGTGAATTTATGTCTTCCGTGCATATGTGTTTTTACAGTTTTGAAGTTTAAATGTACTAAAAGTACATACATGTTTTTATTTATGATACAAGAATGGTTTGTGTTTATTTCTGATTTAAGGGTGCATTTGTGTTTTGTGTTTTAAGGCTGTATTACTTTCTCAAATAAGTCATAAATAAATTGTGCATATGTGTTTTGTTAGTTGTTATGAGTAAATAATTCGTTTATTAATTGGTTGATATGTTTTATTTATTTATATTTTTTTATTGAATATGAATATATATGTGTGTGGTATACTAGGCGTGTCAAGGTTAATATGTTTGTGAAGTTTAATATTATATAAATGAAATGGTGCATATATGTGTGGGTCAAGGTTAATATATTATATAAATGAAATGGTGCATATGTGTTTTGTGGGTGGTATGGAATCATGGTGCTCCTAATCTCTTTCATAATTTATGTAATATGTTGAATGATAATTCCTTGTGGCAGGTTACTTGACGTTGAGGATGCTGGCACAAACATGTATCAATTAGGATGATCGAGACGATAAAAACACATATGCAAAAGGATTAATACACACGTGCAAATTTCATGGGTTCTTGAATAAGGAGGGGAATACATGTGCACGATTAAAAGATGTACTAGCTGTTAAAGACATTGGATTACGCAAATGTGCACATTTCACATATTTGTAATAAAACATATTTGTGTACTATTTTTTAATAAAGTTTTGATGTTTGTATAAAATTGCATAAATATATTAATAAAGTTTTGTTGCTTGTATACATATTTATGTAATATTTTGTAAGAAGACATGTGCAATCTAAAACACATATGCATAAACGAAAATACTGGTTGTCATAATGCAAAACACATGTGCACATAATGTATTTCTAAACATACATAATGCAAAAAAATAATAATAATAAAAAATAAAATAAAATAAAAATAAAACGTATTTAAAAAATCAAAATAAAATTAAAAAGTATTTTACCATTATACCCTTTTAATTATATAATAAAATTTAATATCTAAAAAAAATCGATTGGTTGATCTTTGGCAGATTCATGATTTAATTGGTTACATGATAACACATATATATATATATATATATATATATATATATATATATATATATATATATATATATATATATATATATATATATATATATACACAACACACTTGTCCATTAATTGTTATATCAGGCCTAATGTAAGAAACCAGAAAAACTATGTTGGCCCATCAGCTAGCAAGATAATCTGTTTGGACTTGGGATATATGTCTGGAACCTTTGAGAAATATCATCTAATTATTGTGCATGTCACGTCAAGTTTCAAGAGAAACCTAGAAATTACGAGATGCCACTCCAAACACCATTTCCCTCCTATAAATACAACGTAACATCCAATCGAATTTCCACATCACAGACAAAACACAAACAATCTGAATTCTGATAGCAATTCATACATTCAAGTTCAACTATTCAAAATTTGAATAAGAAATATAATGTCGATCATCCCAAGCTTTTTCACAGGCAGGAGGAGCAACGTATTCGACCCATTCTCCCTCGATGTCTGGGACCCATTCCAAGGCTTCCCTAGTGCACTTACCAACCTCCCTGACTCCTCAAGAGAAACCGCAGCAATCGCGAACACAAGGATAGACTGGAAGGAGACACCTGAGGCTCACGTCTTCAAGGCGGACTTGCCCGGGCTTAAAAAGGAAGAAGTTAAGGTTGAAGTTGAGGAAGGAAGAGTGTTGCAGATAAGTGGTGAGAGAAGCAGGGAGAATGAAGAGAAGAATGACAAGTGGCATAGAGTTGAGAGGAGCTCGGGTCAATTTATGAGGAGGTTTAGGTTGCCCGAGAATGCGAAAATGGAGGAAGTGAAGGCGAGTATGGAGAACGGTGTGCTCACAGTGACTGTGCCCAAAGTGGAAGAGAAGAAGAAGGAGGTTAAGGCTATTGACATAGCAGGCTAAATCTTTGTTGCAATTTGAGTAGTTACTATCGTAATAACATATGCAAGTGTGGTGTTTTCTAAGTTGAGGCGTGGAATTATGTAATTGTATCCTTGTTATTATGAAACTGAGATAATGTAATTCTCTTTTTACCATTTGACTTCTGTCTAGCCAACTGTACTCGTGCCAATTTTCATCATGTGCCACATGAAACCACTGTATTAAATAAACCGATATGATGTGCTAACATTATCCAGTTAAAGGACACATCACAACATATTCACAATGGTTAATGACCTAAATTAATGCTCGTGATCAAAACTGGTTACAAGAACCTGCTATTATCCTATATACTGTACTAAAGATCGGGGAGGTGCTTTTTTCACAAATGTCTTTGTTGATGACGTGTCTGTACATGAGTGGTTGTGCATTTAATGCAACTATTCTAAAAGCTTCCACACTCTTCTCCCTCTTCTCAAACCTCTTCCCACAAACACCGACATATTTATCAATTATATTCATCTTCTCCGCACCCAACTCTCAGATTCATTCCTCCTCTCTTTCACCTCACACGCGGATATTGACAAACCCCACCACAAACCAGAAAAAAAAAAAAAAAAAAAAAAAAAAAAAAAAAAAAGACGCGGCGATTGATTTCATGCCTAAATCAAATCACTTATGTGAGTTTATTAACCCTAATTAAATTACCAGTTTTGAGCGTTTTTTTTTTTTTTTTTTTTTGGAGTTTAAGCGTTTACAAGTAAGTATGTGAACAAATGGGGTGGTAAAACTTGATGGTGATTTTGATTCAATTCTTAGTAGCAGAGGTTTTGTGATTATTATTATTATTATTATTATTATTATTATTATTATTCCATTTTTGTGTTTCAGCAATTTTGGCTTTGACATAGGGGTTAATCAAGTTTAGGAGGCTGCCAAATGAGCAAGATTGTTGGTTTCACTAACAAGTCGTTGAAGATTCAAGGTATGTTTTTTTAGAGGTATTAGCAGTTTATTATTATATTATTTTCATTTGGAACTTTTTATGCCGCGTGTGTTGAAAATTGTGTCAATGGTTGTTCGGTTAAATTATATTTGTGTGTTTGATTCGTGTTTGATTTTGCGTGATCATTAATATTTTAGAGTATACATATAATGTGTTTGATGAAATGTTGCTAAAAAAGTTCCAGATGAAATTGTTACAGTTGCAACAACCAATCCCATTGGGTCAGGTTCATGTTCAATATATATGTTAACAAAATTGATAGAATGATTCTTAGAAAAAAATTAGTATTAATATTTTATCAACCGACTACTCATCATGACAAACCAACTGACGTGGTTTTTTTTTTTTTTTTACAACTGCAGGACTAGGAAACTATGTTGAAACCTTGGTGTGCCCATAACACATGAATCGAGTGGACCATTCTTTAGAATCTATACATGTACCAAATGCAGGTACTCCTAAGAACAGAGAGAATTTGAATCCTAGAATTCCAAGGTTAACTTATTTTTAAATTGTATTTGATCATATCGTAAAATAACAAATAAGAAAAAAAGTGTATTTAGGCGAACGTGACTTATACCCAATATTACATGCTAAGTTGTTTCAACTTTTTTCTCGAATATGTTTCAGATTATAATTTGGATTGTGTTCTAAGGTTCGATCTGTTTTAATTCAGATGCAGAGGTGTCAGTCATGAAGTTATTGTCAATAATATTGTCAAGGTTTCGATTGATGCATCGCTTTTTGATCAGCTTTGAAGAGCCGAAATGGTTTCACAATCAACACTGACCAGACAACTCTGAAGCTTCAGTTTCTGTACGGTAATTCATATCTGTATCTTTCTCAGCTCTTTTTACCTTTGATATTCTTATATGTAAGTTTACATTCTCTTTGTTCTCGGAGAGAGTCAACTTGGTATGTTAGTAAATATAGGAGCAAATAGTAGAATGATTAGGATATGGTTTTTGTTTAGTATTAAGAGAAACAATCAAGTGGAAATCAAGTGGTTGGTGATATTTTAAACAGTAGGTCTGAGTATATATGCGTATTGATAATCTTTTTTTTCCTTCTGCTACGCTTTTTTATTCTTTGACTTTTTAATATTGACCTTTTTTCGGATAAGCTATTTGTTAAATTTGTAGCTCTAAATTTCATTGTGAATTTTGTTTTGTGTTGCTGATCAGAAAAGCGATATGTATTTTGTTAATAGTTTAGTAACGTTCTTTTAGACAAATGTTTACAATCTGAATTGGTATAATTTTTTACATAACCAAATTATGGTATTACTCTATTTGTATTTCAGGGTTTATGTTAATTTCGGCAAATGTACCAATTACATGAACGCTTTCACACACACATTATTGGTATTAGTCTATTTGATTGAAAGCTGATATCCGTTAAATTAAAGTTGAAATAAATATGTCTTTTGCGTCGCTCACTCACTATCAGGCTTTTTCTCATAAGAAAGCAATTAGCTGATTACCGATTCAACATTTTTTAGTCTTGGATATTCAATTTTTTTTCCCTTGAATCGTATTATTATTACAACAAAATAACATAAACATGTCATGTTGCAGGTTTTTATTGATCAGCCAATCGGCACATTAAGGTATCCTAGAGTCGCTAAAGGATTATATGTTTCTTCTCCTTCAGGTTTCTCGCTTCATAACCACATGTTAATTGATAGCAGTTTCGTTTGGTATACTAAAATCACGATATCTTATTTTTTTATTGGTTCACATGTGCAATTATTTAAAAAACAGGCGTGTGATTTGTTTCAAATTTTTGAGATATTTTGGACACTTGGATATATTATTGGTCTTAAATATTTTGTTGCCGCCTCTGGAAAAATTCAAAGTCAGGTACGTTATCTCATCTCACATTCTCTTTTATGGTAGCTGCCATGTGATTCATATCACAATCAATGTATTAGGATCGTCTCTCATTTTATGTAATGTCAAATACTTTTTCTTTGCATAAGGAATCATCCAGTCCCGATATTCTCTGTTCATTTAGTCCACATCAGGTCCAGTAGTATAGCTCAAAATGTTGTTGTTCCTACTTTCAGAATGGGATAGGATGGTGGAGGAGCAGTATGACATATGGTCAAAGCAGTTCGTGAAAGACGACATTTTTTGCTCACATCTTTTCAGGAATTGGATGGTGTAAGAATATCTCAAATGTAGGTACAATTACTATTTTGTTCATAGAAATTAGTGCCCCGTCATCTGTAATACTTCGATTTTGCAGGGTGCTATAAATGTATTAGTCACCGTTATTCTTTGAAAATTATCTGAAATTTTGTTTCTTTTTGGATTTCCAATTTATCGTGTCACAATCTTGTTTTCTCTGCGGGAATGTCGTGCTATACATTCTTACTGTATCGTATTTATACATAGTTATACTAATATAGATCATTTGAACTACTTTGATGCAGAACCAAAGTGATGTTGTTTCCACTACCCGAGCCACGGTTCGGATTCCGCATAAATATAAGAAACATGTTTGTTACGAATATTTTGATTTTCAAGTTTAAATGTAATGATGTTGATTTGTCTAGGAGGCATATTTAGTTAGTTCATTTAGTTCAGTTAGAGCTTTTACTGTAACTTGAATGATCTTACTAATAGAAGTAGTGTTGGGACGAAATTAGTTTAGGCTTCCTCGAGTGCCTAACGAAACCTATGAAATTAGGTTACATTTAGTATAATGGCAATGACTACTAATACCAAAATCATTGACTGACATCTTTGGTTTTCTAATGAGTAAGGAACAGATATGCGGAAAGCTTTGCTAAACTCAAAACAATCCTATAAGCAGGCTAAATTAGGGCTGAGATTTGAGGTCGGATAGAAGCTGAGCAGAAAGAGAAGGTCCGTTTTAAGTAAATTTTTCCTATTTAATATTTATTCTAGCATATTGTTTTACGCACCTAATTGTAATTAAAAAATTCCATCCTATTAGAATATTGCTAACTTTGTGGCCTTAGCACTTGAATTGGTTCAAATCTTTTATGGTCACCTCGAACGCAAGCAAGTAAACTTCTAACTTTTTTTTACTTTTGTTTGGAAAGATTTAGCTTAATAAATTTTTTTAACAAGTGGGTTTAGTTAATAAGGGGGTGTTTGGGATTACTTTTTTTTTCGTTTTTTGTGCATACGTTCTTAGGTAACCTTTTTGATTCTTGTCATAGGCAGCAGAAAAGATTACCCAGCCCAACCAAGCAGGATCAGAAGCATGCGTACGAGATAGCAGGCGCAATGTTCGGAGGCATGTTGCCACAAATGTTTCACAAACTGTTGATGATTGATAGGTATTAATCATCGTTTTCTCTTACTGGATGCGGCACTTTGTCAGTTCGGACAACAGCACCTTAAATCCAAAAATAGTTCAGGTCTTATCTTTGGACTATTCCGAATGATAAACTCATATGCTGTAACTTCTTGCTACTATCATATACCTGCAAATAGTTTTCAAAAACTATACATGATGCAAACTATGAGTGTATTATCAAATATGTTGGATTCCATTAATTGCAGACCACATGATATACTGTAAATATAACATGATTTTATTTAACATAAGCTTGCTCATATTTGATTATGGGTCATATACTGGGTCATCTTTATTTCAAGTGCATTTGGTGTGAACTTGGTCACTTTGGGATAATCGCAGTTTGAACACAACGCTCCCGCGGCAACGCGCGGGTTACCCCACTCGTTTTATCTATTTACTTAATGAAAGCAAGTATAAGATAATTTAACACTTGAAATAAATCAGAAAAATGTAATATAAAAAGTCCAACATCTAAAAAAATTAACAATGCATACAAGTTATTGGGTACGACATCACAAATGAGTTTTAGAAATCATTAAGATACCACACTAACTCTAACTCATTGAGATACCACACACAATAGCATAATATATCAATATCAACTTAGGTAAGTAGTATAAAACTTAATATCCAAGTTAGGAACTTTTTTCTTCTACTAGCTATGTGGGATACAAAGCAATGTATCAACCTCCAATCAAAACTCAAACTTAGCTACATTTTTTATTTGAAACTTGTAAATTTTTATTCTTGGTACTAATATTCAACCGAAAAAACAAAAACAGTAGAACATGTTGAATAACCAAATCTAGGTTCTATTATCATCATTTTACTAACTTTAATTTGGTACAAATAGGGGCGGAGCTTGACTTTGTCGGAAGGGTCAAAATAATGCTATTTCATTTTGACGTTATACGATCTTGGTTACCTGGTAAAGCTAAATAGCGTTTTTCCATCAATGATGGTTTGACCGCAACGAGTCGATCACCCAACTCCCATACAAATGATGTCCAACATGATTGACTTGGTCTTGGTATGATGCTAGATAGACATTTGATGCGTCAAATGACGCTGCCCGTTGATATGTGCATATCACATCTTATTGGAGGATCACACAACAACAATAACATGATTACAATGCAATTATATGTGTTATTTTCGACAAGGACATGTTTTCTAATGGAATTGATCGATGACGAGGTTGTTAAATTCGTCATGTACTTCAAAAATCCAATAAAAACTTCCAATACCTTACATACGAGATTAAGAGATTCTTGAACTCGTTTAAAACCACCATTTGCTAACAGGCAGATAAGCAACCCACAAATCAACATCATATGAGTTCCATCAGTTATGCAAATCCAGTTCGAAAAGCTAAAGAGATAACACTTCAACCAACATATTCACAATACAAAAAGGACTAGATAAATATTTCAGTAGCATATTCTCCACAAATTAGTAAATTAGTAAATTCTACAAGACGACATTAATAAACTAGATTGCTACTAGCAGACTAAATAGAACAACACTAAAATAAACCAGACAAAATTCAACAATCGCCTTCACGTCACGTTTCTTAACTTCGAATTTTAGCACAATAACAGTCAAAACACACGATCGTCTTCAACTTCAAGTTTCCTTCTTGGGTGGGTTAGACATATCCTCAAATGCATTTTCATATTTGTCGTAAATTTCAAAATCACCAGGAGAAAGATTAAGATTAAAATCTAAAGACTTAGAAGAAGAAGGATCTTCCTTCAATATTTGTACAGTCTTTTTAATGAAAAGATTAGGCAACTGAGCTTTCGATTTCCAAACTTCATTAGCGAAAAGTCTACATCATCATCATCAATTCGCCCGAACGTTTCGAGCTAATTTTGTAGGAAATGCAAATATCGTAACTATCGTCAATTTTGAACTTTTTCTTCACATATTCAGCTAGTTGAGTGTCGTAATATTTCTCGGAAGTAAAAGCGACATGATTTGAACCTTCACAAACTAAACATACACTAAATTTAGTACTTGAAACACTCATAATTTTAAATTTGGTTTAACATGTAAGTTTACCATTCATTTGTTGTCCATATATATATAACAAAATTGACACAAGTAGTAAATGCACACTTTAAATTTACCATCTACCCAACTACCAGTCACCCAAAACTTTTACCACCTACCTCATTTAATAACACGTGTCCATTTCTTATACTTTTTTTGAAACACTCTTGGCCCACAAAATCTAAACAAAATCTACTTTACTGTTCTCATTTTTGTCTTTTATCAAAAGTCAATGCTCAACCACGGTGCTCGACCGGTGGCTGCTCAACCGGCGGCTACCTTTTTGCTTTGGAAAAGTAAAAAAATCTCTTGAAAATCTAACAAATCTTTTGCTTATTTTTTTACTCTTTTTTTTCACTTGAATAATTTTTTTACCCAAATGTGAAAAAACATAAAATAAAATAACACACCCACGTACACTTGCTTGGAGATACGTAAATGATTTAAATTAAATTAAAAAAAAAAAAAAAAAAAAAAAACCTCAAAATGAGCCCAAAATACCTACACAATTGTGTGTATCAAACGAAAAAAAATCCACCCAAGAAAATGTGACTTGTTTGATAGTATTAGACTTGATTCATTTTCTTGGTTAAAAAGTAGAAGTTCTATTAGTTTAGCTTGGCATGATTGGCTAAAATCTCCTTTGTAACTTTTCTAGCTTTTCGTTATTGTTTATATTTATATATATGTATATATATATATCTTATTCTAAAAAAAAACATGAGCATGTAAAAAAACATAAAAACAAAAGCAAATGTAATCGCTTTTCAGATACGCCTTTGATTCAAGAATAATGTCGTATTCTCTTTTTGACAAGATTAAAAATTATATCCTACATTTTAGCCAACTTTGAAAAACGTGAATCTAATATCGCATCATATTTATTAGGGTAATGATACTTGCATCAAATAAATTGATGCACACACCACAATTATGCACATATTATGTTGTAATATATGCATCAGTCGATGTGATATTATGGTGTGTGCATCAATTTATTTGGTGTGAGTATCAATTCTCTAATTATTAGACTAACCTTATCCATTGTGAGTGAGCTCTAAGGCTGAACACAGTGGCAACCTAGTTCATCTGTGCCACATCAGCTTTCTCTCTCCGACGACCTGACGACGACCTAGTTGCCACAGTGGTCGATAAATCAAAATGGTTTGTTTGTTTGTGTTGTTAAACTAGGTCGATTGGGCAAACTAGTTTGCCAATCCTTGCTGCTCAACCGATGCCAACCTAGTTCCCCACAATGGGTCGACCGGCCTCAACCTAGTTCCTCAGCCGGCCTCAACCGAAGCCATTGTATCCAGCCTAATGAGTGTGTAACTCACACAGTCACACGTGATCCTACTACACCCATGCAAACTCACTGGCCGCAAAGGTAAAAAAACAACTCTCAAAGGTGAGTCAATAATTTTTTGGGTTTTGTGAAAATTGTGGGCCTCCCCTACTTTGCAAAGGATAACTATTTTTTCTTTTCTTTTCTTGTTTTTAAAAAAATGTTTCTCTATTACTATTTTATCTATTTATAAATACCCTTTAAACTTTTACATTTTTAAACACAAATTCACAATATATACTCTCTACTTTCAATATTGAGCCGAGGTGGACTTTCAATTTGATTTACGTTTTTTATTATTGATATAATATTAACGTTTTTAATTTCATACATGTATGTTTTTAATTATTTGTGCAACTTTTTTTATTTTATGCATAAAATTTTTGTTTTTAATAAATAAAAAATTAGTTTAAATGGTTTGTATGGTGAGATTGATGAGGGGGAATGGTGAGTGAGAGCGTGAGTGAAAAGTTTGAGAGAAAAAGCTGATTTGAGAGCGTGAGTGTATTTTCTAGTGACGAATAAGGGTAGTTAAAGTCATCACATCTAATGATTATTATTGATAACATCAAATAGTCCTGAATATTATTAAGTGACAATTTCCTCCGATAATGCTCGTATTTTATATCATTTATATGGATTTACGCTTGTTTTCCTCTATATTTCACTTTCAGGTAAATTACAAGCATTGGAGCTAATGAAACGCGGATTTGGAGAGTTTATTGAAGATATATGATAGTATGCTCATTTTGAAGATGTTACGTACGTCTCCTCTCACATTACGCCGCAATGTGAGCGTGACTCGGAAAACCAACTCAATGAAGTTTACTGGCGTAACTCCATCCTAAGATTACCAGTAACTAATTAGGTTAAATGAGGTTCCGCGCCGATGCAAGCTACGCCGTAACTTGTCACAACTACGGCGTAACCATGATTTATTGAAGATACGGCGTAACTCTTTCCTTCCAGAGCAAATTACGAAGAATTGGATGTTACGGCGTAACTCTCAATTTAAGTTACGCCGTAACCAGATCTGGCCTATAAATACCGCCCAAATTCCATCATTTATATTCATTCACTCCACACATCAAATCAGAGAACGTGGATGGAAGGTTGAAGGCAGATCTTAGGGAGCATACGGAATCATCTCCAAGGGAAAAATCACTCCCCTACGATAAGCATTAGCAATTTGCCTCTTAATCCTACATTTATCACTTTAATACATCAATACATCAATTTCATGGTAACTAACATCAGTAAAGCATAATTAACATCTAAATTTGATATAATCTATTTTGTATGAAATTGACCTACACTCGCTATTAACAATCAAATCAAACACTCAGTATATGAACTTAATTAATAATGCAATAACAGAGATCATATAAACTCAAAAATTATGTTAGAACTATGAACTTTTTCTCAGACCCTACAATTAAGTTAAATTTTCACTTCAAAATTAAATAAACCCTAAAATTAGGTTAAAGACAATGGAATCGAATTCAACCTGATTTATGATCGTCGTTGCCTGTAGAAGATCGCCGTCTCTGGTGGAAATCATCATCGTCGAGATCAGTATAAGAATCTGATTTATATACTTGTTGGAGATCGTCGTCTCCGGTGGAAATCAGAATAAGAACCTGACAATTTTTTAGTCAAAAGCTTAGATTCTGATAGTTTTTCATCACTTAAATCATAGCAGATAGGAATTTGCATGAAATTAGTTGTCTTTTCGATAAATGTGATCGATTCGGGGTTAAAAGATTCGCTAGTGTAGCAGAAGCCATTGTATCATCACCAGATAATGATGTTAGTTTTAGTGACTGATTTATAAACTTGTTGGAAATCAGACAAATCAGAGTTGTCTGCTAGGGTTCAATGATAGAGATTTGGGATAGATGAGCGTGTGAGCGATTTGGGATTGGGGTAATCTGATTGATTTGGGAGGCATTACTTTTAACTATTTTAAGCAAATGTCAATTTTTCTAGTGTATGTAAAAAAAAAATAATAAAATAACTCTTTTTAAAAAATACGGTTGCCCAGCGACTTTTGGTTGCCCAAAAAACAATACTTACACATACAAGACACTTGTCACAATGTAGATGAGTTGCTCAATGACAGCGGTTGCCCTCGGTCCATTTTCAAATATAAAAAAAAAATCATTCGGAAAGTGATTAGCCTCAGGGCACCGGGAGCATTTGCCTCATTTTCCCTGAAAAAAATATCTATAAATTTCTGTCAATCAAATATGCGAGGGTATTTTAAATTTCAAAATTTTAAATTCTATTATTAAAAAATTTTAGAATTTCAAATTAGTCCAACCAAAGGCCCCCTGACAAAATTGTTGATTCAGTTGAGATATTCGCTTATTTGCATAATATATTAATTATCCAATCAAATCCATGTGCTTATAAGCCTTTTACCATCTCCCCAAAATGACTTCAACTCTGTCCGCAAACATACGAGTTCTTTCTATTTTCTATTAAGGGGTGTTTGTTTAAGCTTTATACGTGGCTTATGCGTTTCATCTTATATTTCATAAGCCCCAGCTTATTTTGAGAAGAATTGTAGGCTTGTAAGTTTTGTTATGATATGATAAACGGCTTGTAAGTTTTGTTATGATATGATAAACTTATACAAACCCATTAGTCACAAAATAAGCTGAAAAATTAAAGCTTATTATAAGCTGAAATCAAATAAGCTTATAAGCCCACATATGAACTTTAACAAACACCCCCTAACTTAGATTGTAGGATATCTGATGACGTATAGTCTATATCCGGGTCACGAACCCGCCCAAAGCCCAATACTGACAAGCCCAACACGAACTGGGCTACGCTAATAAATGTTTAGGCCCACGAACGCCCAAATACAAATCTATTTACGGAATAGATGGAGGATATCTATTAATGAAGGAGATAATCATTCCCAACCGATTTAGGCGGGATACGCCGAAGGTTGGGGAACACGGAACCAACAAGGAATCGTGTGTATATATAAAGGGAATCATATCCCTCGTTAAAGGTACGACTTACAAACCCTAACTCTCCTTTAACCCTAAACCGATCACTTACTCTCACGCCGGAGGATAATCGTGGGAGACAATCCCAAGGTAAGCCTAACGGTGTTTTCTGTCTCTTAGTACGCAGGTCTCAAGCAACAATCTGCAATTGGTACGAGAGCCGGAGCCCCAAATAAGGAACGTCCAACTTTTGTATCAACAAATGGCGCCATCAGTGGGACCATTCACTAAGAACGAAGACTAGAATGACGAAGCATGGAAGTCAGCGATCGCAAGCGGATCTTCTTGGAAAGAATGCGCACACCGGCTCGGCTTCCAAGCGAGACTCACAGGACAACCAAGATCGCGAAAACAAGGGATCGGGCCTGGACTTGGTCTACCCTATAGTGGAACCGCTCGGGGACAACCCAGACCACCACAATGTCACACCTCGCCGGAGGCTGAAACACAGTGTAACGGAAAGGAACATAAGCACAAGATAATAGAACATACCAACGTTAAGATTTAAAAGAAAGAGTACACCATTACAACACCAGTTTAGCCGACATCGGCAAATATATTACAAAGTTTAGTTCCCAAAATATTGCGTTCTATTACATAACGATTTGTATTGACAAGTGAAAACTTCATTATGCAAGACCGGGTAGAAAAAGCTTACTATCGATCACCTGAATTGCATGTGAGAAAAACGGGTCAACTATGAAAATAGTTGGTGAGTAAACATGTATGGTAAAATAAGAAAACTCGTATGAAAGAGTCCAAGGTTTCGGTCATCGGAAATAGTCCACAAAGCAAAGGCATTGTAAATCCACTCGGTTCCAAGTTCCGCCCATACAAAACTTGCAACTTTGTGTGTACAACCCATTGCACAAAATATAAGCGTATCAAGTAGTCAAGTATAGCGGTCATAATAGTTCACAATATAGTACCACGAATATAATAATTCGGGGATGTTCTGATGAAACCAAATTATCTTTGGGTACCACTACCCAAAGTTATGTTGGGTGCCTCTTCCCAAAGATATCTTGGGTGCCTCTTCCCAAAGATATCTTTGGTGCCTCTTCCCAAAGATATCTTGGGTGCCTCTTCCCAAAGATATGCTCCGAACATAGGAGACTTTATAGTGATGCTCGAACATAGGAGACTTTAGGTCAAGGTCATAACATATACGGTTCAATAAATTCAAATAAGTAATAAATTAGTAATTAAGTTCAAGGATTTGATTCGAGTTCACAAGTTCTAGTCAAAAGAGTTCACAAAAGTAAGAGTCAATTTAATTCAAGTATGGTTCATGCATTCATTTAAAATATAGTAAAGCGGTAAAAGGGGATGTGATTACTCACCGTTGCAATAGTTATGATGTGAGTGGATGCATGAAATGAGACTCAACACTCTAACCGCGACCTATTATGAATGATATGATATGCAATAAGTCATGATGTAATGTTATGCACGATTCGGATGATATTTATACCACTTATGTATTTTTGAAAACAATACTTCTCGTCGAAAATATAATCTTTTAACGTCTTGACCATTTTTAAATTACTTCACATGTATTTACATTGAAATGATATCCGACGATAATCATTTAGTGATTAATTGTGAAATTATAACTTTTCGTCGTAAAATAATGTCATTGAAATTTCCATGAAAGTGACAAAAACGGCCTCGAAAAGCTAGTCGTAAAATGGTGCACGTCGAGTGTTAGGAAACAAACTCAACGGTTTTGGGAAGCTTGTATCATTATCTCAAAGTTTTATCTTTTGAATTTTTATCATAGAGGTCTCGATCATGGAGAAAAACATAGGTAAAGTAGGGTACTTGTATCCAAAATATTGTTTAAGGTAACTTTCGGCAAAGTTTGAGTGACCGTATTTTATTCGTTACAACTCCGTTTGACGAACGGTTGGACATTTTGGAAAATAGGCTCGGTGAACTTACTTTTACTAGAAGACATCTCTTTATAAAAAGTAACCCATCTATGTTAAAAACGACCCTCAACATGGTCATTTCTTGACCCGTTTGGAGAACAAACTTGAAAAGAAATTTGGAGAACTAATTTTTGGAGAACAAATTTGGAGAACAAACTTGGGAAAATCATATCTTTTTAACCGTAAGTCATCACGGATCGAGCCACCCGTCATTTCGAAGATAATTGAGTCTAGTTTCATGTAAAAATACTTTCAAGGGTCAGTTTGTTATAAAATTTTATCAGTTCAACGATTAGTAACAGCAGGTCAATTTTTCGTAAAATAGTTTCGTCGTTAAACTTGAAAATAGCATAACTTCTTCGTTATAGCTCCGTTTTAACCCGTTCAAGCGCCACGTTTTCGTTTTAAAGTATATTTTCCAAATATCTAGCCCAAAATATTTTACCAACTGTCAGATTTTCAGATTTTCAAAATACCAACAGACCCTTAATTATAGTTGTCGAAATGAGTTTTTATCGCGCAAAACCTATTCTAACCAAATCAAAACAACTCCGAAGCTATTCTAATCCTACCATACACCTTATTAGGGTGTCATGGGTTCCTAGGCATCACCAAAACTAATATATAACAAGGAGTAATTATAGGATGACTTAGATATATATAACCCTTAAAAATCAATGAAAAAGTGGTACAACATCATATGACTTGCATGTTTTTGCTCAAATATGATGAAATGAATATGAAATGAATATGAAAGATGAAAAATGGACATGAGATGCTTACTAGGATACTTGATGAAGTTTATGAGAACAAAGGTTTTCCTAATCACCCAAGGTTTTTATTGCACAACCTTAATCAAGAGTGATACTAGAGTGAATAAAACTTGTCTTGAAAATATTTTGGTGATCTCTCTTGGAACATCAATGGTGGCGGTTTGATGGTGAAGAGAAAGAAAGAATGGTTTTGATTACACCATGAGATATTATCGTGTATGTGTTGAATTGTGAGTATAATACATTATATGTATAAGATATTTTACAACAAGTGAATGTGAGTCACACCATTTAGTAAACACACAAAAGAAAAAGGAGATGAATGCATTTAGTAATATTTAAGAGTATTAATGTAGAGTAAATGTGTAATTACTTAGGGATAAATGGTAACTTGTGTATTTATTTAAGCATTTTGGGTAGCGTTAGATAAAAATAACTTTTAACGGGTCAAGATAGAATATATTGTGGTCATCAAAATTATAAAAATACATTTCTTGAAAGATTTGAGTGAATAAATATTTATCGGGTTGAATTTAAGAAAACCGTCGTAATTTATATAAACATAACAATTTATATACGAAATAAATTTAAAACACCGGTAAACTAATAATATATTTTATAAACTTAATATGAGTATAAAAATATATTGTGATAAATTTTGGAAGTAACGGATCAAATGTTCAAAATAATTTATTACGCGATAACGTTTATTTAATATGAAATTATCGTTTAATGTGAAATGCAAAACCCATGCATGACTAGTATGATGAATATTGAGTTTGAGAAATGACCGAAATTGAGAATTGTGACATTCTTCCCATGTCGGCGAATCACGTCCTCGTGATTCGATTAATGATCTTGATAAGTCGATTTCGGTACATATAATT
Source organism: Chrysanthemum lavandulifolium (assembly GCA_022545495.1). Taxonomy (NCBI): domain Eukaryota; kingdom Viridiplantae; phylum Streptophyta; class Magnoliopsida; order Asterales; family Asteraceae; genus Chrysanthemum; species Chrysanthemum lavandulifolium. The sequence continues at coordinate 32,911,720 of CM040245.1, read as the reverse complement.
TACGAATACGAACTCCCGGTCGTTCTCCCAACGAGGTGAAATGGATGATCGATTCGTTGTTTAAAAGTTACGGTGGTTTGAATGAATAAAGGGAATTTTGGTTTTGGTTCTTAAAAAGCGTAAATTAGAAAGCAAATAAAAGCATATAAAACAAGAAAGCTAAACACAAATAAGCTAAAAGCAATTAAATAATTAAACTAAAGTTAATGATAAAAGATAACAACTAAAAGTAGCGAACTAAATTATGCTAAGCAAGCGAATAAGAAATATATGATGAAAAGATATACTTGTTAAGCAAATTATCAAGATCCTTAAGTGTGGTTTATTATTCAATTAAGTCCTTTATCGATGAATTAATATCTTTTACAAATAATTATTTTGTCACAATAATTTTTCATAAAGAGATATCAATATCTAGATTAAAACCCAATTATTTTCACGGCTTTTGCCCGCTTAAACAACCAAAATTTCAATCCAAGTAACTTAAAATTACTAACCAATAGATTTTCTAACTTTTATAAAACCGCACTTAATTCACGAAATAATCTACTCAACAAGTATATAAAAAGTCTACTCACTAAGCATAGCAAAACAACACATAGCAATTAATTCAATAAAAATAAACATAACTATTATACTAAAATTTATAACTACTAAAGATTCAAAAAGTAAAGAAAGTAGAACCCGGATGATGAAACGAGAGGAATAAAACCACCCGATCAAATAAGCACAAATTAACACAAAAGTTTACAACTTTATTAATCTTATCCACTAATTAGTAAGTAAAGTTTAAAACTTTATTCACCAACAAGCATAAAAATTACTAAAGTTTCAAACTTTATGTATTAAAAATGCTTAAAGACCCTTAAGCTCCGGCCATAGCGGTAGATTTGATGATAAACACAAAAAGATACAAACTTTAACAAGGGTTAATCAATAATAAGCAATAATAAGCACTACTACTAAATATAAATAAGCTAAAAGTGATCAAAAAATTAAAAAGATTCAAACTTTATGACTAAATACTATTAGATCTAAGTCCACCCGAGACTAAGTTGTTCCATCCGAAGATTAAACGTGAATCGGGTATATTTAAGGACTAGATCTACATGAACAAGCTAATAAATAGCTTATTGTTAAATAAAAACTTAAGAAGTTGCAACCTTTTTATGAAAAAAACTTGATAAAACTAATAGATCTAATTAATAAGCTACATAAAAAAGCTAAAAATAAAGAAAAGTGCTCTCAAACTTAAGAGATGTCAAGACCTATTTGTAAAATAAGCCGAGCTTAACAAGCTCATGCACCTCTTTTGTTGTTTGAATCGAGCTAAAGGATGAAGAAGAGAAGACATAATAAGACATAATAAGCTAAAACTTATAAAAATGTAAACTTTTTATAAAAAAATGAAATAAAAACTATTTATGAAAAGTAAAAAAAAAGAAAGTTTTATAGAAGAAAAACAAATAAAAGAGCTTAATGGATAAGCTTATAGAAAAAGTTAACCCAAAAAGCAAAACCTAAATAAGTTATAATAAGCTAATAAGCTAATATAACTTAATAGGTAAGAAAAGAAAAAGAAAATAAAGAAAGAGATGAGAAGAATAAAGAGATGCAAGAAATAAATAAAACTTTTATAAAACTAAATAAGCATAAAAATTACAAGAGTTTGGGTACAAAAATAAATAAAAAGATGATTAAATGAGGTGAGGAGGTGGGTTAAGACTGTTTCCAAAAATTACAAGCTTATTGGACGGTGATTAAGTGCTTAAGGCTGTTTCCAAAATTTCACAAAAATCGATTTATACACTTGACCAATCGAATTTGTTAAATCCAAAATATCACTTGAATTGAATCGAGCGAATCCATGAAAATTCCACAAACTTTGGTGGCCGAGTTTAACAATTTTTGACTTTTATGTCGGTTAAAGAACTTTGACTAAAATGAATTTTAAGCTTGATTTGTGAACTGATTATGATGTTATAGGCTAAATAGAAGTTATATTAAGCTACTCTAACATTATCTAATCATAAAACAAGCTTTTGATCCTTGAAACTCAAACTCCAAATGATGATTAAAACTGACTTAAGTGGATTTTGACTATTAGCTATTTTTAGTGCAAAGTTAGGTTTAAACTAAGTTTAATAAACATGAACTAAACTAAATAAGCTAATCTTAACTACTGGCTTAACCACTGACTCAGATTCACAACCTGATCCAAACAACTTTTATACAACTGTTTTGCTAATTACTCTACCTAAATGATTATCTAGCTTATGCTAATGAAACTGAATCAATGTAACCTAATAACAGATAAATGAGCAGATCTAAACTAAAGCTAACAACAAATTTAGACATATTTAGATTATGCAAAATATACTAGTATTAAAATAGGTAAAGTACTCACAAGTAGTCCAAATTATTGTGACTTAAACCGAACCAAACATCACTATCCTAAACCAATACCACCCAAAACCGATTCGCATCAACCAAAATCCATTTCCATAACTCGCTTAACCCAAAATTCACCAGTTTGACTTTTGTTGACGGATACCAAATTTGTTTGAAGCGTTTGATAAGCTTATTCGAGCTATCAACAACTTGAATAAGCTATATAAGTTGTAATAAAGCTATTTGAAGCTTGATACTTAGCAATTTTAAATTCGATTTAATAACGAATATTTGATCAAACTTTGAATTATCCTTTGAAAATAAGTTACAAGCGATTGAGATGACTTGAATGAGTACAAGGAAGATTACAAGTTACAATTTAAAGCTTAATTAGGACATGGAAATTAAAAGCGACATGTAAGAAAATAAAAACTAATAACTACCACTCTCTAGCTTGTCTTCCTTTATTTATTCAACAAGAGGCTTCCCACTTGTACTCGATCATTTCACTTTGCGAGCCATTGGATTAGAAGACTTGATATTAGCCGTTGATGGCTTTTGGCGCCAAAACTTTTCTTGCCAAGGGTGGGTTGAGTGCAAGGAAGGAGAAGCATTAAATGCTCCTTGTTGGTTTGTGGAGGTGGAGTGATAAGGTGAGATTTGGTGATGTGGAAGTATGGAGAATGGGGTTGATTTGCAGAGCGGTTAGGGAAGGAGGTGGGAAAAATGAGGAAAAGGGTGAGGTTTGACCGAGCTTTGACCGGGGAGTATTAATAGGCGGGGGGTCAAGTTGGGGTCAAGTGGTTTTATTTGGCGGGGGGTTCAAGGGGCAAGGGTTCAAAGGATTTGATATTAATAACAAGGACCAAACTTGCAATTCCACAAAACCAAGGACCAAAGCTGTAATTTTCCAAAATTTATTATAAGGACCATTTTGACAAGTTTAACTTTCCCAAGGACCAAAATAATAATTTTCAAATTAAAAATGTCCGGGGTAAATTCATCAATCTTTGAAACTTCAAGGACTAAAGTTGCCATTTACAAAATTGAATTTTATAAGGGTAATTTTGACAACTTGAAAATCACGAGGACTTTTATGAAAAATTACATGTTTTGAATAACAGGGACTAGATTTTGACAATTATTGCATAAAACACATGCCTAAATATTTTTACGTATTTTTGAGACTTTTTCAAAGTGTTTTTTACTGTTTTTGCAGTGCAGATGGAATAAAAATGATGAGTATTTAGACACTCATCACCAACCGAGGCTATTATGGTACGAAAGTTTACAATTTTCTGACTTGGTTCACCAGTAATGCTAGATTCATCGTTACTCGTCTTAGCTCCACATATGTTCAATGGCTTCCCATTGTCACCCAATAGCACTAGTTTACCTTCATAATTTGTTTTTTAATGTTATGAATCTTATCAGCTAAGGAAACATTCGTATACGCATCATCATTCAATACATTGGCATAAGATGGATACCTTATACCTCTCGACTTGGCAATGTCGTTCACATTCACTGAACCATCATCCTCATCATTCGATGGTAAATCCGTCTGACCTGAATTAACCTTTTCTTGGAGGAGTTTTGCTTACCAAGAGCATTAGTTAGGCTTGGAAACTGTTCCCAAAACACTTTTTTCAGGAGTTGACGACCCCTGATAAAACGCTCGTAATAGACTAGAAAAATTCTTTCTTATTTTTATTTTATTTATTTATTACTTTTTTGAAACATGACTTGATCCGAAGTAACATTACGTTACTTCTCATATATAATTTTAAAATTCTAATAAGATTCATGCACTCGAAGTATTTTTAAGTTAAAAGTTGACCAAAAGCTGGAACTGATCACAGCCGCGGCTAAGGCTCTCACAGCTGTGATTGGAAGCCTCAGAAACCCCTAACTACTCCTCCTACCCACGACTAAGGTTCAGTCGCGGATGAAGGCCTCATGTTCTGCAGATACACTTTCTTTTAGACCCATTTTTTCGGAAAACATACTTGCACTTATCGTTATGACATGAAATATCTACAGAACTACTACAATTACATAAATAAACATATCTGGAGTGTGTCTATTCCCACAAAGTTCCATCTTTCTATGCTCAAAGATTTGAAATCGCTCAAAGATTCTTTACAAGGATTCATGGATATCGTGTTCTTATTTATTTAGGAGAAAAAAGTTGGTATACTCTTTTTGATTGTAAGAGAAGGATTGTTAGGTGAAGAGAGTTGGATGGTTTCATTTTTAGAAAGAAAAAAAAATTGAGTGACTCCATTTGGTTGTGAAAAAAATGTGAAGTAGGTTTTAGGTTGAAGTAGTATTGTGGGCTTGGAATAAAGTACTAAATTTTTTTGATACAACAAACACAAGTGGGCCATATTTTTCTTTGGCCTGAGTACCAACAAAGAAACATAAATGACCAACTAACGCTTCTAAATTGCTTCAACATCGTGTGGGTACTCTACAATTTTGTATATTACTAATTAGTTTGATATTGCTTTATTTATTTATTTTTTATTTTTTTTATTGTATACCTAGGTTTCCGACTCGACATTACGAGCTGACTAATACCAGGATGACTACCCTTTTAGATAGCCCAGATGCGACGCCGATGAACCCTCCGTGGCCACAAGGGGATTCATTTTCTCCCCGTTGGATTCAAACTCTTGACCTCATTTTTGAAAGACTGGTATTATTGCCGCGGGGTCACCCCTTGAGGTTATATTGCTTATAGTTACTTAAGCCTTAAATTAGGGTTTTCCATAATGTCGTTGTAAGCAAAACATAAAATTTAAAAAGTATTATTCGTTAAAATTTTTGTTAAAAGATATTTGTCGCCGCAATACGTGAATACTCTAATAGTAACTATATAATGAGGGAGACTCTAATAGTAACTATATAATGAGGGAGGCCTTAATCAATGATATAACAGGGCACAACTATTTAACATTTGCTACAAACTAGAGGGAATTAAGCAAAATAGTTGCATGGGCTACTACATCACACAGAAGTTGCCTTATATTATCAATAAAGGAGTTGGGCGGAGGCCAACACGGCCGACCAACTGGCTCGCCACGATATTGCAATCTTGAATATTTTCCATAACTACGCCATATTTTTTACCCATTAAAGAAACCTTAATCACCATTATTAATAGAACATTAGTATTCTTGACTTATCTTTTATGGATTGCAAGTTTGCGTGCAAGTCTAAAACGAAGTTATGGGTCTATTTGGTAGAGAGTTTTTTTTGGAGTTGTAAAACATTTTATTACAAAAATAATCTCCTCTAAAATAAGTAGCTTTGTTTAGATACATCAATTTTAAGCTTTTAGTTTAAATAAGTAGCTTCAATAAAAAGCTTATTGATAAAGCTTTTAAAAAGTGTCTATTGACATAAAAATTTAAATTTTTTTTTGAAAAACTACTTGTTTTGGAGGAAATTATTTTTATTTATAAAGCTCTGTTTGAATACGCCAAATTTAAGGTTTTTGTTTATTTTGAAAGCTGATTTATTTTGACCATTCCATTAACATTGTTTGGTTTACAAATTGAGTATCCATTGTTTCAACATAAAAAAAAAAGAAAAAAATTGCTCATAAGAATCAATTAAAAAAAGTGTTTACTCCTTCTAAGTCTATAGGTATCAAGTAATAATTTGATTCTCCAACTTAACAACCAAACATTTCCAAATGACAATCATTAATTTCGATAATGATGTACCAAAACACTTTAAATGAAAAGTATATTCTTCTGGAACATGAATCATTTAGATAAAAAAAAATGTCATTCTTCAAGCATGTTTCTACAAAAATTGTCTTTATTTTATTTTATTTTTATATATAATCTCATTTATGATCAAATCGATCAAACATAAATTTTGAAGCCTTAAAAAATTGAGAGCCATAAGCTATCGTCCACTTCGCCATCCACTTAGCAAGTTATGCAAGTGAAAATTTTAACAATAACAGAAAAGCTTTTATTCAAGCGAAAGCACAAAATACATACAACCTTTCTTTTACAAAGCCAACATCAGACCAAAAAACACGAAACTAGTACATCATGCTATTTTATTAAAACTCAATACATAGGGTGACCATAGTAGCCTAGCCAGAGATATCAATGGCCTTCACCTGCTTCTTCTCCTCCACTTTCGACACGGTCACGGTGAGCACACCGTTCTCCATACTCGCCTTCACTTTGTTGGAAATGTATATATTTACAAACATGTGAATGTCCGGATTCGAACTCGTGACCACGGGATTGCACACATTAGCGAATGAGAATTAAAGTTAATAATTAATGTTTATGTTTACGATTAATTATTACACATTAAGTCCGGTTAACGATCGTTAAGTATTTAACGGAAAATGACTAACGACCGTTAAATGGAAAAGAAGGACTAGAAATGGAAAACTTGGAAAAGTTATGGATTGGGCTTTGGGCTTTCATTGGTGGCGGCCATAGGGCCTATACAAAGCCTAATTCACAAACTTGTTCCCTAAGTTTACCTACTAGTATATAAGGAGGGTAGGTTCTAGGGTTTCATACACTTGTGCATTGAATTAACCCTAGATCTCTCTCTCTCTCTCTAGTCTAATATTCGGCCGAACACCCCATTTGTAAGGGAGTTTGGTTTCGTTTTTCTTAAGCGAGGACTTGTGTTAGATCTAGCAATCGCTTGATTCGTTTGGTTAATTCGTGTGTACAAGAACGTGGTTGTAAGACATTATTCTTACACCAATAAGTACTTCTTTGGTTTGCTTTGCTCGAGGGTTGTTTTGCTTTGCTCGAGAGATTTGACATTCGCAAGAGTGCGTTACGCATACTTTCGGTTAATTAATTTATTTGTTATGATCTTAAGTCTTCATTGTGTACTCTTGATGTCTTTATGTTTTATTGTATTTTATATATCATAAACTCAACAGTGGTATCAGAGCCTTGTATAACAAGTAATTAATTACTGAAACACATAATTAAAATAAACATGAATGTGTTATTTTTTGTATGCATAGATCTAGGGTTTGCAATCCTAAACCCTAATTTTTATAGGGGGCGTTTATTTTGGTACCCTAATTAGGGTTTTGTAAACTAAAGTTTTAATTGGATTAGAAACCCTAAGATGCATGCAACTTTATGTGTATATGCGTAACTCTGTTTTAATTGCATTAATTGTTAAGTGTAATTTTATATCCATGATAATTATCTGCATGTTTTATCATGGATCTGCTTTTATTGTATGTCTTTCTTGTTTAAGTGATATACACTAAATTTTGATAGATCTAAAATTGGGAAGACCTCCATCATTATTAATTTAATAAGATTTATCAAAACCGTTTGCATGTGGCTATTTGATATGCATGACTTTTATTTGTTATGCATTCATTGTTTATTTGTTTATTTTATAAATACTTGCTTGTTTGTGTTTTCTAACAAGGGTATTTTACAAGAAAAATAAACCGACCTAAACAATGGTGAAACATGTATTTTAAGAATAGTAATCATAATCGTTTAATTGATTGATGACTTTGGTACAAATGGTGACAGCTCACCCATGAGAATGAACTAATAAAAGGGTTTAAAGAAGTGCGCATAGTCACACCTGAATGGATGTCTAAGGTTGTGCTTTAGCGCGTGCACAGTCCTCCCCCTGTAAGTTCGGTGGAGCTACTTAGTAAGCCATTAAATGTGCAAGCTCATCTTAAGGCGAATTAGTTTTAATTCCATGCGCCACGGTGGTAATTATCCGAAACACTAAGTGTTTACACTTATGCAAAAGTACGGTATAATGGATGATAATTAACACTAAATTCCTTGATTGGTGAAACCAATACCTCAATTAAAGTTTGATGATGAAAAACTTAAACATTAAAACAAGATATAAATGTTTTAATAAAAACTATGCTACAAAGATGAATGCATGACATTTTTGTACATATTTGATTTTACATCAAAATTATTACCCTTTAATTTAAGTTATATGCCATCCAACGAAACGGAAACACCTAAGATTACCTTTTATTTGCGTGAGATCGTGACTTAGATCGTAATCAAAGGGTAAAATGTCCACGTGTCGTGAGAGCGGGCATGGACGATTTTGCGGTTTCTTAAGTTGGACAACTTAATTGAGTTTTGTAGTGAGCGGCAACTCAAGGCATAAGATGGGATAAAACATGTTTACATGGCAATTGAAATTGGCTATATGTAAATCCCATAAATCTAGGAATTGCAATTGAAATTGGCAATTGAGCAAAAGCTCTACCACTTTGTATAAGGTTCATTACTAGCGGATCAAGCGATGTGATGAGATTATGACAATTTGGATCCTAGTTTTCGATGAAAATTAAATGGTTATATGCTTATGAACCATGGGTAATTAATTTTCTTGAAAAGGTTAATTATCGAAAATACTAAATTGAATTTTGTAATTCTTTTGAATGTATAATTGCAACATTTAACCGTAAACAAAGTTTAGTCTTTGATCAATAAATTGCTCCATTCTGCTTTCAAACATTGTTTGATCGAGAATAATTTACCGAAAAGACAAACGAAGTCTCTTTTCCATGGGAGAAGCATGAGACTCAATCCTATTCCTTTTCATGAATGAGAAAGGTATAATAGGAACATTTGAATTGTCTAAATTCTAATGTAACTCATAGCAATGAATTGCACATCTTATTTTCCATAAAGATTTCATTACCCTCATTTGGTGAATGAATCCTTTGTAACAACATGAATGTTGGTTAACTGGAAAACATGTATATGAGTTACTAAATTAGAAGCTAGACTAATTACCGCGAAAATTGGTAAAAGGAAAACTAGCTTAATTTATCTAGTTGGTTTACTTTAACCTTTAAAGGTGCTACATACCAGTATGGGATGGTAGACCTGTTAAGGAAGAAATTGCATACCCAATTTTTCAAGTTAATAACATTGATGGATAACCCATCATTCAAAGAGTAGAATACACTTTTTAGTACCTTAGTAATGATTACGTATGGTTCTTTAAAGGTGTAAGAAAGTAAAAAGCAAGCAAGTTGTTTTCCTTTGGTTATGCAACACTTACAATGTTGTCGATTCGGTGGGAGCATTTGTGTTGCATTCTTGAATAAGAAGTTGTTTTAATGATTTCTAATTAAGGTGGGAGCTACAAGCCTTATTTCTGTGTAGTAACCCGATTATCTTCAAAGATAATTACTTTCCAATTGTAGGCACTTATGTTTTTAAGGATTGTCATGTGCGTTTCCTTACAAATCAATATAGTCCTAAATCTACTAGTTATATCTATGACACAAATCATATTAATCAAATAAGCGAGCGTGTATCGTGTTGTTTATATGTTACATGATGTTGTTCCATGCACAAGTGGGAGAAATCTTTATTGTGTGCAAGGTACAATACATATTAATATGATTTAAGTGAATTCTCTTGATGAAAAGTAAGAGAATAACGTTCTAATAGGAAGTATACATTTAAATATGTATGATTGCCCTATTAAGAACATGTGTCAAGATGATAACAAAGACTACTTTATTTTAAATATTTATGTCATTCAATATTTAAGAAACACTTGTAGTTACAATTTATGTTACGTGAGAACGTGAACTAGATTGTAGCCAGGTAAAATATCCACGTGTCGTGAGCGAGCATGGATGATTCTGCGGTTTCTTACATGGAACATTTCATGGAATGACATAATTAAATGAAGTAATCTAATACTACTTTGAATTTAAGTATTCGTTGAATGACTTAAATATATGTAGTAATTATTAACTTGAAATATTAATTGAAACACGAGGTGGTGTTCATAATTACTTTAATTATAAATGTTTATGATTTTGTAAAGTCACAAACATAAAGTCTTTTAAAGACTTACAATATAAAGTAAGACGTTAACTTGCTATGTTTTAAGACATTTGCATGAAGTCAATGAGTTGATCAATGACTTATAACGTATAGTGGGATTATAACTGATATGTCTTTTGACTTGGTCAAAATACTTGTGTTATAATGCATGCAATTGATTTGGTAATTCTATTGTACCATTAAGTTTTACTTTGTTGGTAGATAGGTAAGCCATAGAGTAGATGGTTATCTAAAATATTGTTAGATTTTCTTACAATATTAATTCTAATGAAATACCATAGTTTTATGGTATGTTCAGTTAGAAGAATCAAAATCTATTGGCATGTTTGATTCAAGATAACTATAGTTTCTTCCACATGTTATCAAGGTTAGAAGATTGAGTATAGATTGAATATACTCAATAAGACTCCAACCTAGAAGATTGATAAGACACCATTTGTTTATGGAATGTGATGAATCACATTAAGTCTTATAAATGAAGTTACGAATTTGTTAAACTACTTATAGAGTGAGTTGTAACAAACTAATGTTAGGAAGCATCAATGTTTTTGTAGTATCCCAAAAGAGAACAATGTATTGTTGCTCTACTTGATAAACTATTTAAAGGTAATCTTTAAATTTTTAAAAGCAAGTGGGATTTTGTTTAGATCTTGAAAGATTGAATTACAAAATACATAATCTTCTAAAATGCACTAGCAAATATCATAATGAGGCTAAACATGAAAATGATAGACCTTAATATGATGGAATTGTCATTCATAGATTCGTAAGGATATCTCGGATATTTAATATCTTTGAGGAATATGAGTTCTGGGATCATGGTAAGCTGTTAATCATAATGATGAATTTATCAAATGTTGAATTGTGGTAAATCAATCATACTATGAATGTTGAGATGTTGTCCATAAAGATAATCAACTTTAGATACTTGGTTTATCTTAATAATGAATATGAGTTTCTTCAAAGGATGGAAACCCTAGTGGTTTAAATCTTTATGTAGAAATCATATGGACAATATTATACACATATTTAATGCATGTCTAGTGATAATAATATTAATCATATTTAAGCAATTAACTATGATTGAATATTCTTTACTAGATACATTAAATAAGTATAAAGATTATAATTGTCATACTTAGTTTCATTGATATGAAATTTTGACAATGAATGTCATAACTCTTTGTTGTGGAATTACTTTTGCGAGGACGATGAGTAATACAAAGAAGTTTTATGAATTCAAATAATCCTTGGATATGTACAAACGCAAGAATCCATGAATGGATATATGCAAGCATCTAAGAGATGTTTCTTATGTTTAATATTAAATCCATGTTTGATTTAATAATTAAAATAAGATAGCTCATAAGTATTCCTAAAAGCTAGTGGGAGTATTATTTTAAATCTTATATGTTGTATGGGCAACTACATTCCACCTAAATTAAGTTTTAGTTGGGAATGAACTTCGTTTGTAAGATTTGGAAATAAGATATATAACCTTGAAAAATATGTTTATTATTATAAACATATGCGGTAAATAAATGAGTCTAATAGAACATGATGAATACATATCTTTGACAAGATAGATGAGATCTTAAAGTTTAACTTGAAGATTCATCATGAACATCATGTTGTGTATAAGATTGTTGTGTCATGCTTGATTACAAGATGATTTGACAACATTGAAAGTTGTTAGTGTAATAAATATTTTAAAAGGAATATGTTTGGATTTAGAATCACATTCCACGATCCGGAGATGCTCCTAGATTCTATGGATGAAAATATGGCAATTATTTCATAATTGTCATTGCCAACAAACTTGAGTTTGGTAGGCACCAACATTACACTATAAGCTGTTCGAAGTTTACGGACGTTTAAAGAGCATATTGTTGTACACAATGATCTTTGGTATAATTGAGATGACACTCAATTCTAGTCATGGTATCCTTGATGATGACCATGTTGACTAGTTATGCTCAACTAGGAGCATAGTTGCATTATACATTAAAGAAAAGAATACTTTAAAACTTTAAAGTTTTGAAAGATGATTGTCATAAAAGGGTGGTTCGGTTATCACGCACCTTATGGAATGATATGACAATATCAAGATATGTGTAAACATATACAAGAAATTCACTTATTGAATTTTTGAAATAAGTATTCTCAAAATTCCTATAGATCAAAGTTAATTGAAATTATGCCTTGTCAACAAGTATGATTCTCATGACTTGTGGCAAAATTCATTAACTAGTATTATCATGCATTGATCTATTTAGTATTTGGATAAAGGATGTTAAACAATTATTATTTATAATGAATTAAAGTACGGTATCGTTTAATTTCATTTATAATATTGTGTCCTATGTTTGCATGTTTAAATCCATGAATAACTTAAGTTATTCTAAATAGTCCGTTGTCAATCAATAACATGGGAATGATATTGAATTAAGACAAATCGAGTATTAGTTATAATATACTTGAAAGTATATTGATGCGTAGCATGACTAATTCGATGATATTCAATGAATTGAGTATAGGACTTATCCCACTCACATGATGATACTTTATGGATCTTTGTCATTAAGTATATCATGGATATTTATCCTCGACTTGAGATACAAGAGATATGTCATGGATGTAGTGCATTTTGTGAAGCAATCTAACGCTATCGTGGCGGTAGTTATAAGGGTTGTTTTCGAAGTGTTGCGAAATTTATGAATCTTGCTTGTAGTCAAAATGGGATTTGTTTCCTTCAAATTTATTTTGAAGTATAATACTCTTGGGCCCCTCGTAGGGTTGTTAAGATGTTTGCATGGCCATGCCCAAGGTCTTCGGAATATGTTCGGAAGAATTGGTAATCTTAATCAATCACATAAAGCGAGAAGCAGAATAGTTAATTAAGAAATGAGTGAGATCCATATTCTTATTAACATGGTATTAGAAACAAAGGATGAATATGATGATGAATCATCAAACTTGGTTTTCTCCGAAAACCATACACGAGTTGTACCGGGGCATTGGCGTGTTGCTAGACGCTAACCAATGTCATTTCACGTTTGTAAACATATCCAGTGGGAGTGTTGGAAATGTATATATTTACAAAACATGTGAATGTCCGGATTCGAACTCGTGACCACGGATTGCACACATTAGCGAATGAGAATTAAAGTTAATAATTAATGTTTATGTTTACGATTAATTATTACACATTAAGTCCGGTTAACGATCGTTAAGTATTTAACGGAAAAATGACTAACGACCGTTAAATGGAAAAGAGAAGGACTAGAAATGGAAAACTTGGAAAAGTTATGGATTGGGCTTTGGGCTTTCATTGGTGGCCGGCCATAGGGCCTATACAAAGCCTAATTCACAAACTTGTTCCCTAAGTTTACCTACTAGTATATAAGGAGGGGTAGGTTCTAGGGTTTCATACACTTGTGCATTGAATTAACCCTAGATCTCTCCTCTCCTCTCTCTAGTCTAATATTCGGCCGAACACCCCAAGTAAGGGAGTTTGGTTTCGTTTTTCTTAAACGAGGACTTGTGTTAGATCTAGCAATCGCTTGATTCGTTTGGTTAATTCGTGTGTACAAGAACGTGGTTGTAAGACATTATTCTTACACCAATAAGTACTTCTTTGGTTTGCTTTGCTCGAGGGTTGTTTTTCTTTGCTCGAGAGATTTGATATTCGCAAGAGGTACGTTACGCATACTTTCGTTAATTAATTTATTTGTTATGATCTTAAGTCTTCCATTGTGTACTCTTGATGTCTTTATGTTTTATTGTATTTTATATATCATAAACTCAAGTCACATATATTTCTCAAACCTTCGAGAGCTCCGAACAGAGAAAGTATAAGATGGGTTTTAATCTTTGTATTGATTGCCCAATAAGCTACTTTTATAGGCCCAATGGACAATCACCTATACGTAATTGCTTTTAAATTTTATAAGTTGTTATGTAACGAAAATAATTGTGTGAAAATAAAATTATCAAAACCTTTTTAATACATTGCAACTTTCGGTTATAGTACACATTTATGTCACAAATGAATTAAACTCCTTGATTAAACACCATCTAACAAGTATTAAATATTCGGACATTTCCTAATGTCTATAAACATTACTCTAGCTCCATGTCTTTTATCTTTTTCTTCAAAAGAAAACTCAAAATCATTTCTCTTTTCTATTTTTGTTTAGGGATAATTTACGGATGTCATCTAAGTTTTCGACCTTTAACATATAATTTAACATGTAGGTCACTAATTTATTACTATATATATAATTTAACGGCTAATACACCGTCGTTTTGATGTGGGCTTTTCCCGCCAATTTTCTTGGGCTCTTTGGCCTGGTCATTGTGGGAATCACATGCACATATATTGTAATGACAGTACATGATATTGTGGGAATCATTGCATCTAGTGGAAGCACATATATTTTCTTGGGCTTTTCCCGTTACAATATATTACTATATATGGAATCACATGCATGATATATAGATTAATAAAATATTTGACATGTAGCATTTGATGAGTGGCATATTAGTCCGCCTCTTCGACCTAAATTTTTAGTGGGAATTGTATTATTTGTCTAGGTTGCGCAAGGCTATTCAAAATGCCAAAAATGATAAAGACTTTGGGTGTCAACTGTCTTAAGATTAAAAGAAAATGGAATTTCACGTTTGTGACGTAGATATCATTTATTTTCGGTCATGCACATTGCTAAAAGTATGACTTTATTATGTGAACAAACAAAACGTTCTATTTTTTAATGTAAATTGTTTCTAATATTTTTTTCGCTTAGATAATAGTATCACTAGAAAATTTCAGAACCAAACACCCCATTTATGCATCAACCAAACGCATAAAGTTCTTTGCAACATTACGAAAACAATTGACACAAGTACAAACGAATGGTCGCCCGCCGCCAGAACGCTGCTCGCAACCATCCTCGTTGAAATAAACTTATATACCGCCCAATTATATGTTTGTTTTCGTTTACACCAATTTCAACCAAATTTATGTCCAAAAACTATAAAATATAAATACGAAACCAACCTCTAACTTATCCAAGTAAGACGAATGAAAAGTTTGATGTGAAATACCGATTATACCCGTATTTTAAGTGTGAATTTATACCATTAAAAATGTGAATTTATATTAAAACCTTATTTTAAATGTGAATTTATATTTGAAGTGTGAAATTTCACGACTAGTTTTTTATTCGTATGAGTTTAATATGTTATTGTTAATTTTATTCATGTCGTTTGATAATTATCCTGATTAAATTTGATCTTAATTGGTGTAAACGAAGATAAATACATAATTCGGTAGCCTATGAGTTACCTACAAAAATGGGTGGCGTATTTGAGAAAACTTAAAAGTTGGGTGACCTCTCTGTTGGAAAATTTAGTGCACTTGTGGGATTAGTTCACACCTTGTAATGGGTTAGGAGGTGCGAGTGTACACCCATAAGGTCCATGAACACCACGACTCTAAGAGTGGTTTGTATTGATAGTGCTTGGTGAAAATCTTGTTGTGGTTAACATCGATTATCGGTGTATCCATCAGCAAAGATGCCAGCAGGATCGATGTTTCCAGGCGGTGTATCCACCGAAAGCACTATGAAATCTTGATATAAGTCTCGATAAATGACGATATAATCGCATCATTATGACCACGCTTAATTGGTCATGTAACCACTAAACCATAATGGGGATGATTATGAGGCTATTAATGGGCGATTAATACTCATAATTCCATTGGAGCGGTCAAGAGTATTATCCTATAAATAGGATATCCGAACATGTATGTAATATACACGAAAACACTAAACACTTATAAGCGCAAGGGTTAAAGAATTGTGCCTAATTCTCTAACCGCATTTGGTCTTATCCCAGTAGATATTCGTGATACCCAGCATTAGGGTCGAATAGTTTACTTTGGAAAGTGATCACACGATTCAAGTGATATCCAGAACCACAAGTGGTATCTGTTACTACTAACAGTTTGTTTGTTTCTTTGAAGAGTTGTCCATTTCTCTGAAGTTGATTATCTACACCACATTCTTTGGGAGCTAACCTCCAACAATCAAAGTAAACTATTTAGTGATAATCAATGGCAACTGCCGCTATGAAACATATGGCTTCAAACTTTGCAAAGCTTGATAAGTTTGAAGGGTGGACTTTAGGAGGTGGCGAAGAAGATGCACTTCTTCTTTGTCAAGCATGAGTGTGGTTTATGTCTTGACTACTCCAATTCCCCGATGATGGGGATGATGCTACGTGGAGCGGATCGGGAGGAGGAGCAAGTGGGAGAATGATGACTACATATGCAGAGGTCTTATTCTCAATGGTATGTCTCGATTCTCTGTTTGATATTTATCGAACTTTGAATCTTCCAAAGAACTGTGGATTCCTTGGATGCCAAATATATGGTCGAGGATGCATCAAGTAAGAAGTTCCTTGTTAGTAATTTCACAAATTACAAAATGACCGATTCAAGACCGGTTATGGAACAATACAATGAACTTCTTGGAATACTTGGAAGGTTTACACAACACAATATGCACATGGATGAGGCTATTTAGGTCTCTTGTGTTATTGACAAACTCCTCCTTCTTGGAAAGATTTCAAGCATACCTTGAAACATAAGAAGGAGGAGTTAACTCGTTGAGTTAGGCGATCATCCGCGCATTGAGGAATCTCTCAAGGTGCGGGATAATGACAAGCCAAAGAGTGGCAATGCTGGACCATCTGTTGTCAATATGGTGGAGCATAACAACTCCACCGTGTACAATGACAACAAAGGCAAACGCAAGTATCATGATAACACAAGGCAGATCCTAACAAGAAGGCAACACCTACTTGTTGGAAATGTGGCAAGACCGGTCACATTAAAAGGACCGCAAGGGTGTTAAAGTTGGTGGTAAAGCCAATGGATCGTGCACTAATGGTTCGGAGTGGTGGTTCACCAACTCACCGAAAGGTCGAAATATGTTTAATAAGTCTTTTCGATTTATTATGTTACATATGTATCTCGAATCTTTTATGTGCAGGATGATGATATTGCGTGGTGGGTTGACTCGGTGCAACAGTTCATGTGTAAAGATAGAAGTCGGTTCAAGACTTATGAGTCATCGAATGATGGTTCTATTCTTCACATGGGAAATGAGTCATGACCTTGGTGCATGGTCGTGGTTGTGTAGATCTTAGGTTTAGTTCGTGAAAGATTGTAACTTTGTTTAATGTTATTCATGTTCACGATATAAGGAAGAACTTGGTTTCAAGTAGTATTTTGAATAATTATGGTTATAAACAAGTTATTGAGTCGATAAATTTGTGCTTTCTAAGCATGGTGTTTTTATTGGTTTTGGTTATTTATGTAATCAAATGTTCGAGCTTAATGTTTCCATCGATAGTATGTCTGTTACCACCGACAATGTTATTTCGACTTTTGTGACCACATTTGATCGGACCGATTCTAACCTTTGGCATGCTAGACTTGGTCATGTTCACTATAAAAGAATGCAAGATATGTCTAGGGATGGTTTAATCCTCGCTTTTGACATGGACACCGAAAAGTGTAAAACTTGCATGTTGACCAAGATAACCAAGAAACCCTTTCGTGGTGTTAGTCGTGAGACTAAGATCTTGAGCTTATTCACATGACTGTGTGATTTGCATGCTACTCCTTCTTTGGGGAATAAGAAGTACTTTGTGACATTTATTGATGATGCTTCTAGATTTTGTTATGTCTATCTTTACATACCAAGGATGAAGCATTAGATAAATTCAAAGTGTTTAAAAGCAGTTGAATTACAACTTGGGTCTTTGATCAAAAGATTAAGGATCGATAGGGGAGGTGAGTACATGGATACTCGATTTTCATCTGTTGGAATAATCCATGAAACGATCGCCCTTATACTCCTCAAAGAAATGGCATTTCGAAAGGAAAACAGGTGTCAAGGAGATGGTTAATTCCATGTTGTCCTATTCGGGGACCGAGTCAAGGGTTCCGGGTGAAGCTATGTTAATGACTTGCTATTTGCTAAATAGGGTTCCCAACAAAAGGAACAAGGTTACCCCTTATGAACTCGGACTAAAAGGAAACCCAACCGAACTATCTCGTGGTCAGGGTTGTAGGGTGTTGTAAGACTCCACGATCCAAAGCAAAAGACTTTGGGTGAAAGAGGCATTGATCGCATCTTTGTTGGATATCTTGAGCATTCCAAGGCTTTCGTGTTCTATGTTATTGAACCTAATGAACATGTTTCAATTAACTCTATAATTGAATCAAGGGATGCAACTTTTGATGAGAATAGATTCACATCGGTCCCTAGACCAAGTCGAGGATTCCTAATGGAACTCATGACACCGGTGTATCGAGGTCCTCGATGATGAACCATCGGTGGTCCTCGATGAGGTTGTGGTTCAAGAACTTTGAACTCGTGCTCGGGAAGAGCAAAGGGTCGGGACTCCAAAGTCATTTGGACACGAGTTTCAACTATACTTAGTTGAAGGTACTAGGGATGAGGTCTCGGACCAATACTCCTATTGCTTCATTGTTGAGGATGACCCCAAAACATTTGAAGAAGCAATGAAGTCCCGTGACATTGCTTTCGGAAAGAAGCAATCAATGATGAGATGGATTCCATCATGGGCAACAACACTTGGGTGTTGGTTGATCTACCACCGGTTGCAAACCTCGGGTTGCAAATGGATTTTCAAAAGGAAAATGAAGGTAGATGGAACTATTGAAAAGTTCAAGGCTAGACTAGTTATTCGTGGCTTTAAACAAAAGTCGTGGATAGACTATTTTGATACTTATGCCCCGTGGCTCGTGATCGATACCATAAGGCTGGCGATTGCTATGGCATCTATTCACAATCGATTATTCATCGATGGATGTGAAGACGACTTTCTTGAATGGTGAATTGGAAGAGGAGGTTTATATGAACCAACCTCGTGGCTTCATCATGCTCGGCAATGAAAACAAGGTGTAAACCGATTAAGTCTCTTTATGGACTTAAGCAGCACCTAAGCAATGGCATCAAAAATTTGATGAAGTGGTTTTGTCTAGTGGTTATGTTCTTAACCAAGTCGACAAATGTGTATATAGCAAATTTGATGAATCGGTAAAGGAGTCATCATTTGCCTATATGTTGATGACATGTTGATCTTTGCACCGACCAAAATCAGTTGACGACAAAGGAATTTTGTCATCAAGGTTCTCCATGAAGGACATGGGGAGGCGATGTTATCCTTGGTATAAGGATTAAACATGAAAGTAAAGAATTTCTATATCTCGGTCTCATTATATTGAGAAGTATCGAGGAAATTCAATTATTTTGATTGTACTCGGTGAGTACACCTATGGATACTTGAGAAGCTAATGCCTAATCATGGCAAGGTCGTATCTCAACTTGAGTATTCTAGGTAATTGGTGCCGATGTATGCCATGACTTGTACAAGGCCCGATATTAGCTTTGCGGTGGGAAAATTGAGCGGTATACTAGTAATCCTAGTGCTCATCATCGGCAAGCGCTCAAAAGTCTTGAAGTATTTGAAGAGAACTATGGATTATAGTCTCATATATGGTTACCCATCGTTGTTGGAAGGTTACACCGATGCAAGTTGGATCGAGAACATCAAGACAATTCGTCACCGGTGGTCGGGTATTCCTACTTGGTGGAGGTGCAATTTCTTGGGCATCCAAGAAGCAAACTTGCATCACCAGTTCAACAATGGAATCGAATTTGTGGCTCTAGCAATTACCGGTAAAGAAGTCGAATGGTTGAAAACTTGCTTCTTGAGATTCCATTGTGGCCTAAACCTATAGCACCCATTTCTATCCGTGTGATAGTGCGGCTACATTGGCTAGGGCTTATAGCCGGATGTACAATGGTAAGTCTAGACACTTAGGTGTCGTGCATAGCATGATTCGTGAGCTTATCATGAATGGGGTGGTATCTATAGAGTTTGTTAGATCTCAATGAACTTAGCC